>JAMKCH010083122.1:0-15156 GCA_023653785.1 Ophioderma brevispina
GACTTCCTTGTCACTTATTCAGAGCACTTTGTATACCTATTCATACATTTCGCTTGGATGCAAAGAATTTTAAAGAATGTTTCAAAACTCATACGACCCCTGAATGCGAAACCGTGATTTTACCTTAATTCATACTTTAATGAATAACCGAATGTGGAAGAACATCTTAAAACATTTAATAACTTGGGCGTTAGTGACCGTTGATGGTATTATCGCTGAATAATCCAAACATTACAACCTATGAAAAATACAAAAAACTTAAAAAAAAAAAAAAAAAAAATAGTAAATTATTTTTTACATGACTCCTAGGCCATAGATACTTTCGCAGGTTTATACACTTGACGCATAAGAGCCAAAAGGATGGTAAATACGTGTAAGTTATAATTAATAATGGAGGCTTTCAAGAAATTCATCAAGAATTTCTATTATAGCGTTATGTTGCAAGCATAAATTGAATATTTTAAACCTTTCTTTAAAAAATTACTACAAACTTTACAGCAATAAAATAATTGTAACCTTAACCTTTATAAGAAAAGTCATTTTAAAAACTTTATTTCTCCTTGTGTGGGCGATTCAATTGTAAGAAATTTGTTCAATTGTAATAAATTCGTAACAGCAATCTGTTAGCAGAACTCCATCAGACTCAAAGTGTAGCATTCATTCGAGTTGGAACAACCTAAGACCAGACAATGAACTTTCGGTGCAGCCCCTTTTTTTTTTTTTTTTTTTGTTTTTCCCTTTCATTTTGTCTAAAACAACTTATTTGGAGCAAATTGAACTAGCAAACCTTCACAAATAAAATGCGCACTTTGTATTTTATTGCAGAGATATTATGAAATTAAATTACTTACAATTGTTACAAATGGTAGAGTTGATTTCTGGGGCACATACGGAGGTATCTACGAGAAAAAGCACCTCACACACACACACACAACACACACCCCCACACAAGCGCACACACACATACACACACACAACCAAAGCCATACACATCACACACGCGTCGCACCACACACCACCACACCCCACCCACACCCAGCACTCCACCCCCGACCACACACACCACCCACACAACCCACCCACACACACACTCTTTGCAAAATTCGTTGAGTTACTAGATGCATTTTAAAAATACACTTAGCCTACTCTCTAATGCGTTTCTGTAAACAAGTCAACCTTCTCATTAAATCTCCTAACATGATAGGATATTTTAGAGATATTTTAGTCCAACTTGATGTTCATGATTCTGCATTTTTTAAAAACTGAATCCAATGTTGCCTTCTTTTAAAAATCTAAATATAACTGTAACTGTACTGGACTATATACCTCCTAGTCTTATATATCTTATAACTAAAAGAGTGCTCTAAGTGCAAAAAATTATGGTTGAATCTGAGGTATGCGCAACTTCTATCCATTATCAAGCACACAGCAAAAATCCTAAAGATAAAGCAGTGCTTCAAATTTTACTCTCCCGATCCTTCACTCGAAGACCTCACAGTTATGGTGCGCGTTCATACTTCATAGGCCGGACATCGGCCGACGACTACACATCGGTAACGTGTCGTCTTGCCCCGAACACAGCGCCGCCCATGTTGATCACGGTAAGAAAGTAATTTGCGCCATCGGGACCTTGGCAAATCTTCAATGCGCTTGGGAGTTATCAACTACATCATAATCGGCTGAGCGGGGAACGCCACTAATATGGCAAGCTATAAAGGCCAAAACGTATTGCACGCAACGCGTTGCGACCATTTCGGCAACGCGTGGCGAGAAGTAGCAACGCGTGAGGCGTCGCCAATTAGAATGACGAATTGCTGCCTTCTTTTTTTTTTTTTTTTTTTTTTTTTTTTATTTTTTTCTTCTTCCTTCCCCTTTTTTTTTTTTTTTTTTTTTTTTTTTTTTTTTTTTTTTTTTTTTTTTTTTTTTTTTTTTTTTTTTTTTTTTTTTTTTTTTTTTTTTTCTTTTTTTTTTTTTTTTTTTTTTTTTTTTTTTTTTTTTTTTTTTTTTTTTTTTTTTTTTTTTTTTTTTCTTTTTTTTTTTTTTTTTTTTTTTTTTTTTTTTTTTTTTTTTTTTTTTTTTTTTTTTTTTTTTTTTTTTAAAAAAAAATTTTCCTTTTTTTCTGTTTAAAAAAAACGTTTTTCTTTTTTTTTTTTTTTTTTTTTTTTTTTTTTTCTTTTTCTGCGTATTTCAAAAATTAGAACCACAACACGTTGACCAAGGTATCTAGGAACGCGTTGTGGAAACTCACAACGCGTTGCAAGCCTTCACAACGCGTTTCGATCTTCACAACGCGTTTCGAAGGTTCACAAGCCATAAGGGTCATAACGTATTGCCGCCAACGCGTTGATGGAGAAAGTAGCACGCGTTGCGACATTTCGGCCAAAGCGTTTGCGGCCACGCCAATCAAAAATCATGAATTTACTGTGAGTATTCAAAAAATAGATCACAACGCGTTGCGGCAATCCGTTATCACCCTTATGGCCTTCACAACGCGTGCAAGCCTCACAACGCGTTGGAGCTCACAACGCGTTGTAAACTAATTCACAACGCGTTGTGAAGCATAGGCGTCATAAAAAAAAATCCGTATTGCGCAACGCGTTGTGAAGGGTTGCCAACGCGTTGTGAAGGTCGCAACGCGTTGTGAGATTGATTAGTTTTTTTGAAATTACGTCACAGAAATTCATGATTTGATTGGCCAACACCGCAACGCTGCCGAAAAATGTAGCAACGTTGTGAATTTCTCACAACGCGTTGCGGCAATACGTTATGAACCCTTAGGGTTGTGAATCTCGCAACGCGTTGTAGAAGCTTGCAACGCGTTGTGAAGCTCGCAACGCGTTGCGAGGTTTCCAACGCGTTGCCAAAGTATCTAGCAACGCGTTGTGGGTCTATTTTTTTAATACGCACAGAAAACTGCATGATTTTGATTGGCCTACACCGCAACGCGTTGCCGAAATGTTCGCAAACGCGTGGCCGAAATGTTGCAACGCGTTTCCGGGCAAACGTATATGGCCTTATGGGCTTGCCATTACACGTAACAACAGTGACAGCGAATTGGCTATGCCTGGGCTCATTTACAAGCATTTTCTTACCTTATCAGCTGGACCTCAATTATCGCTTGCTGCTGTCAAGTCATGCAACACTCCAGGCACTCAAAAACTAGTGAGCGAACCAAATATAAATTTCGACTTTCGTAGATTGGTTATTTTGCCATGGGGGACAAATAAAATTCGGTCAGTGTGTGACCATCAGAACTACACACATGACAAAACTTTATTTTTCCCCTGACAAAAAAACAAACTAGCAAAAGTGGAAACATTATTTTTTGTTTTGACTAAGGTTATTAATAATTGTAAAAGTAAAAACAGATTTGTTACGTGGCAAAACAGCATTGGGTTGAAAGTAAAATTTACCCATTTTAGGTCACAAACGTGACGAAGAATGGCCTTTGCCAACTGTATATATTATAATTTACTTATGTCATTATTCCACTTTCTGATACATTACGTGTAATAAACAAAACTCGACTTTGATCAATGTTTTTAAAAATCCTATTACATTAACATATTGCAAGGGAATATTGATGAAGTAGAATGAAATTTGCCAATTGTCATATATTCACATTCGATTTGACCTTTAAATTTATTATCATTGAGTATGGATACTTTCACGTCTTGTGACTGCCCACCCTTAAAAGGTTTTTAAGAGTGAGTGAAATGTACCTTTCTAATACTGACCAATAATCAGAATTCCTAGGGCAAAGACCCAGTTGTTATTATTCCGGCCGTAAATGAAGCCAACTATTTCAATATGGACGGAATTATTCAGTCCACAGCTTGGCGAATTAATCTACGAGTATAGGAATTGCATTTGCTCGGTTGCTCGCAAGTGTGACGTCTTTTCACTTGGACATGGTGGTAGTTTAATTTAGCAGTGGGTTATAAAACTCCAGGAATAATGCTTATTTAAGTGATTATGGGATGAAAGATCATGTGTCTGAATAACGCATCACTTAAGATGGAGAAAATGTGAAGTGACATTTGCGATTCAAGAAACGATTTTCAATTACCGAATGGTACAGCGGACAGAGTTTGTATTCAATCCCCGAAAAATCATCCTCGGTAGTGCTATGACGTGCGTTCTTGGGATTGGGATCTTGCTAACCTGGCCATTTCTTTTTGTCATTTGCCGGGTGCCTACATGCGGAAATACCAAATTTTACTTAGCCACACCTGGCGGTATCAGATATTTGCTTTCTTACAGTCGCCATCTTGGAGAAGATGTTGGCTTTCTAGCTCTCCTGTTTCAGGAGACAGCGCATTTTCTAGTTCTGTCGGATGTATTTGTTACGCCATGACTGTGTACGTCACATAAATTTGATCGGATGGGTCTGAGAAACTTTGGTATTCTTTGGAAAGCTATTTGCTCTGTGCGCACCGGGAAACACGACAGTTTAGAGGTCGAAATCACACGCTGAAAACTGTTTCTTCAACTGGGTTCCTCTCCAGTCGCCATTGCTGCATGCGCACCAATTAGGTTATGCGAATTTCAAACAAATTGTGTTCTGTGGCCTGACCTAGTGATATTCAAGATTTGGGTCTACCGGAACATTCGAATTTTGTGGGACCAATAAGTAATAATACAGAAGTACAATCAGTTTATACAGAAATATTTCCCCCTTAGTATGATAGGAAATACGTGAGTACTGGCGTATAATTTCAGTAGACTAGCAACCGATTTCTTTTTTTTATTCAAGCAATTCAAGCAAATACGACCAGAAACAGACAGGCAAGAAAATCACCTAGTAGCGTGGATGTTAGCTAATCAAGGATTAGTATTTTCTAGCATTGCCATTTAATTAGTTACACTGTTGAGTTGTGTCACTCATAACGGGGGGGGACTTTAGCTTATATGGCAGGATGAGGCACGGATTTTGTCATGGATTGGTCGCCAACTGACTTTTATCAATTCTGGCGCAAACCATTTATTTACACTAAATGAAACGCAAGTACAGAAAGGCATATGTGGGAGCATTTGAAATATAAATGCCAGTGTAGTGTTTTGTAGAAGGAAAAGAAGATAAAGATATTTGACAACAATGGATGATGGATAATTATATCCAAAGACAGAAGACAAGTTCCGTTTTAATGCAAATAAATTCTATAAAGCGTGATATCTTGGACTTTTGAAAGGAATAACATCATTATGAACTAGCGCAAATCTGCTGCACGTTAATCTCAATTAAGTCCTACCGTGGCTGGAAAGCAATTAGAAGTTTACACAAATGCAGCTGTCTACGAAAATTTTAGTAATTGTACGTCTCCTTAACGACTAACTGGGCCCTCGCCCAATATTTATTTTTCATTACTTTTAGGGTCTCTTCATATCAGAGGAAAATGAAAAGTTAGTATTAAAGTGTGAGGGGATTAAAAATATGAGGGGATTTCGAGATATGAATTCAAGATCAGGGCTTTCGTAATCATTGTGTGTTAATTAATATCTCGATGATTTTCACTTGCGAAATAGCATATTGCCAAATTAATTGCTGACAAGGTGGTTTCAAACTATAATCCCTTAGTCGTGCACCCATTAAAAACACTGATTTCATGTTTTTCAAAATACAAAACTATTATTTAATAATGGTTCTCAGTGGATTTCTGGTAAAAATCTTATAGATCGAGTGATATAGACCAAACCTTAACGAAACAATATCTTATCGTATTGTGATTACTCGGTTATCATGATTACCATAATAAAGTTTTTCAGATGTTTGTATCATAGAATAATAGGCATAAAGTTTTTGTGTTGACCGTTTAGTGGGTGTGTGATTTATCGTTCTCTCTTACTAGCTAATTCGGCTGCTGCAAAATTAAAAAAAATGTTTTTGTTTTTTAATTTTCAATCACGGACAATGTGTGGGACACTGAAAAACAAACAAATGCGCCTTGTATTTGTGTCCTCCATTTCGATACAATGGTTTATTCCATTTGTTCCAGCTTAGAAAAAAAAAAACCCACGATTTTGGTGTTTTACATCATTGAGAGAATGCCACTCCAGTTAAAGGTTTCTCCATTAATTCCAGCCAGATTCTGGATTTTAAGCTTGTCTACCACTGAACGGTAAATAATGGTGACCTTAAGCCTCAGATATTACCGATTTCCATGCATTAAATCCAGAATCAGCTTAAAGTTTTGAACAAGGGAAAAAAGGCGATACCACTCCGACGGCATCCTCTACTTATTACCCACCCTTTGTCTTACCTGTAGTTAAACGCCGCCCGATACAGACCTTGTTACCTACCAATAATGGACCAGCCCGCCCACCCCGCCAACACCAACACTTCCCCTTTTTTTTTTTTCCCCTCCCTTTTTTTGTGATTATATGTGAAGAATTCATTGTTGTTCAAACCCCCCACTTGCCAACCGGTTTGGGTTCCCCCATGTGTTTGGACATTTCCCCCCCCCATTAACAACAATAATGGTGTTGTAATATGTTATATTAAATCCTAGGAATTAATATAAATCTCCTGTTTCATTTGATCCCACGACTATTTAAATCTAATTAGCTAGATTGGGACATAGGCTGACACTGACGGCAACCGCCTTACTGCGTACAGCAATACGTTATAGCGCCATGATATTTTGTGAACTCTTGTATAATGTTTTGACCCAAGAGAAACTAAACCATTGACCACCGCTTGACCACTGAAGTGCTTGCTTTGAAATATTTAAATTAATCTCGCAACAACTTGCGGATTGCGGTCTAATTATGCCGCGATGAGATTTTAAACTTCATTTGATTTTGAAATTAATTGAGATACGGATCATAAGGGAGCTGTAATTTCAATTAAACCTGATCTGAGGAGAAGTACTTTGGCGTAAGAAAGTTATGATTTTAAAAAATTTACAATACCGGCACAACTAATCGGATTGTGTGTGTGACAAAGTTCTTACCAAGTCTCCACTGGCAGTGACCGAAATGTTGTATTTTCTTCTAAAAAGTGCCTCAAAGGAGATGTCAAAATGAGTTGCCTAAAAGCTGTATCGTGTGAAAAAGTGGTACACCTAGGCCCATTGAAAGAAGATCAAATTAGCTAGGGTTGACTATTAAAACCAAAGACCGGCGTTAAGACCCCCAAAGACCCAAGAACCTCTCAACTATAAAACAAAGACCACTCAAATATAAAACAAAGGACCCACCTAACATAAAACAAAGACCACCTCAACTATAAACAAGACCCCCTTCAAGATAAAACAATGCCCCCCTCAACTATAAAACAAAGACCCCCTCAACTATAAAACAAAGACCCACCTAACTATAAAACCAACCAACCCTCAACTATTAAAAACAACGACCCCATCAACTACTTTAAAACACTGACCCCCTCAACTATAAAAAAAAGAACCCCCTCAAACTATAAAACAAAGACCCCCCTAACTATAAACCAAAGACCCCCTCAACTATAAAACAAAGACCCCCTATCCAACTATAAAATCAAAGACCCCCCTCAACTTTATAAAAAACAAAAGACCCCTCAACTATAAACAAAGTCCCCACTACAACTATAAAACAAAAACCCCCCCTCAAACTATAAACAAGACCCCCCCCGCAACAGAAAACAAAGACCCACCTAACTATAAAACAAAGACCCCCTCAACTATAAATATATGTGAAATTATTGTACTCAGTGGCGTCGTAGCCAGGGGGAGTGCCCCCCCCCCACCGTGATGTTCCGTCGGTACCCCCGCGTCTGGTACCTTTGTCTAAAAATCTGTAAGCTGTGGTTTTGAGCTCGAGGTGCATGATATGAAATACGGAGAAGTTATACAATTGGTGACTGCCTTAATTGGTCAATAATAGTACTACCTATCTCTATCTTTACGTTGGCTGTGATGTTGATTTGGAGGCGACGGAAAACGCGAGCCGGGAAAATTTTTTGTTGGTACAATTACACCTGCCGGTACATCCACAACTTGAATCTGTGCCCCCTCGTAACAAAATCCTGGTACGCCAATGAGAGTCGTTTTTCTTTTATTTCTTTGCGGATATCCGGTTTATCGTGTTTATTGGATGCAAAGCCTAAAGGTTCCATTTCTTTCTCATCGTCAATGTGCAGCTTTTGCATGAGTCCATGAGCTGCCCTACAGACCCGTATACACTTGCTCGTCAGAGATTGATTAAGTTGGTTTGAGGGTACATATGATAGGACTTCCAAACCTGCGAGGGTGGAAAATTCCAAACCCTATGGCAACTCTTGGACAGCCATTTTTTCAAATGGCGCCCGTGTTTTGACCATTTTGAAAATTCATTTCCTAAAATTGTCACATTCCAGGTAATTATTATAAGGCCTAAAAAAAGCAAACGAGGTGTCTTTTTCAATAAATTCTGGCATTTCAATCCCACGGAAGTGGTTTCAAATTTGAAACTTCACCAAACTCTAATTATGGCCATATATTTCAATTTAAAATGGCTTGCCAGCCAGTGAGATTATTGAAAAAACAAAAACACAAAAATGCCATAAATTTGGTACCAATTAACTGCAAAGGTAAGTCACGGGTCGATTTCATTCAATTCTGACATTTTAAATGCACCGGAATGGTTTTGAAATTTAAACCCAGAGTAAAACTCTAATGAAGACCGTATACTTTCTAAATGCTGCCGGCGGAAATCTTGAAAAACATTAAAATGTCCAGTCAAGGAATTATATCAGCTAAGGAGGTAAATGAGGCATCATTTTCACTAAATTCCCACATTTCCAACTCATGGAATGGTCTTAAAATTCTTAATATTAACAATCTAAGTATGACTTTAATTTTCAACAATGCGCCCCGCGATCAACCATTTTAGAAAAATAAAATTTTATAATTCTGGTCACCAGATCAGTTAACAAAGGTAAATGATGGTGTCAGTTTCAATCAATTCTGACATTCCCATCCCAATGGATGGTTTTTGAACAATTCAAAATTTAAGTTAACCTAGATATGACCCATATGTTCAAAATGGCCGTCGGCAGCCATTTGAACAACATATGCCCTAAATCCTTCACCAGGGGGCCCGTTCCCCAAACTCGTGCGTAACCCTACGTGTATACTATATCATGAGGATGTCCTACATAACAGACACTTTAGTACCCGTTCACAGTGCTTGAGACAAATGGTCCAATGAGCATGACATTTAGTATGCACGTAGTTTTACGACTCTGAGTTTCGGGAACGGACCCCTGGTCGGCTCCAAAGGCGGAAACAAGTTCTCTTTTTTCATTCAAATTTGGCATTTACAACTAGTGAAATGAAATTGTTTATAAGGATTAATTTTTATTTAACCTTTAATTGGATCCATAAAACAAAAATAACATGATAAGTGAGAATTTAAAATCAAAATGAATAAATATATAAATGTCCTAATAACAGACTTTTTCGTACCAGTTACACAGTGCTTTGGACCAAAATGGTCACGGTTAGGGCATGACATTTTGCAAGTAGATTTTACGACTGAGTTCGGGAACGGACCCCCCCTGGTTTTTCGCGCTCGGCTCCAAAGGGG
The DNA here is from genome assembly GCA_023653785.1 of Ophioderma brevispina. Taxonomy (NCBI): domain Eukaryota; kingdom Metazoa; phylum Echinodermata; class Ophiuroidea; order Amphilepidida; family Ophiodermatidae; genus Ophioderma; species Ophioderma brevispina. The sequence continues at coordinate 9,544 of JAMKCH010083122.1, forward strand.
ATACCAAGTTCTCTTTTCATTCAAATGCGGGGGCGATGTCTAAATACTAGTGTGAAATGGTTATTAAAGAGTTACATTTTTTATTTTAACTTTAATTGTCATCATAAAACAAAATAACATGATATAGAAGAAGTTTTAATAATCAAAATGATTATTAAAATAAATAACTATATGAAAAAAGGACAGAAAGAAAGAAAAGAAAACGGAGTATATGGTGTTATGGTATTCTGACATTGACGTTAGGTTAGTATGTGTTTAATGTGTGTGTGGAGGGTTGTTGTGTTTTGTTTTTTTTGGGCATATAAAGTTAATTTCCCTTTAAACGAGCCCCAATCACATTAAATATTGCTTGTTAAAATTGATGTTGAGTTATTGAGAGATTTCGGGCTTTCCAACTCACTGGCATGGTATTCACTGGGGATGATTTGATGGGATGCCTATGGCCAAAATCGTGACAGAACATGCAGCCATTAGTGTTTCCCCTTGAAAGCAAGTACCTTGGAGATTTTGCAGAATATTTGAACACCCTAGTGCAGAATCAACTAAAAAGGTTTGAAGGAATAAATTGGTTAGTGTTTGTTGGGAATGGGGATTAGATCATCCAACCTTTGACCACTCGGATTGGAACGATCACATTTTAGGGAAACAAAAGTCATAGCCCAGCGCCACCTACATTGATGTGCGATTCATGTCATATTCAGTGGACATTTTTCATTGGACAAAAATAGTCTGAATCCCCTTTTTTCTATGATAGTCGGTTTGTTTTTTGTATACAAAAAGTAACGGCGGCATGGTTCCAGCGACCAATGGTGTATGCTACCAGTTAAGGGTCTTAAGTCAATTACCTCCTGAAATAATTGCCTTGCAAGTATTTCAGGAGGCGACCGGCGGTGGGGGGATAAACAGGGCAAAGTGAAATTGAGGGTGAAATGAATTGTTTTGGGGTGCCAAAACATCAAACAGGTTTGAGATTTAAACCAATTTTGGTCCAATATCACTGGTTTTTGCAACATTTGCGGTTGATTTTTGCCCCCCAAAAATATGTCCTTTTTCGTCTGGCTGGTGGAAAACTGGGGCAAAGAAAAAAAAAAATTAAAAGGGAAATCCCCCCCCCCCGGCACCGCTATGTCCATGACTCTCGTCTAACATACCATATTTATTTCCCCCCCGTTTTTGTAAACTATTTTTCCCCCATTTTAATACTTGGAAATACAGGGACAATTGTAACTTAATAAGGTACTTTTAACTTAAAAGTGAAAAAGTTTTCCAATGAAATGGTAGAAGCATATGCATTTAAGGTGTGGCCATTTCTTGTCAAGCATACTGCTCAGATCAAATGGTTACAAAAACAGTATCTCCCCGAGTAATTTACGTTTTCTGCTTAATTGATTTTGGGATGGAATCTATTTTTTGTTATAAAAGACAATTAAAGCAAGCAACTTAAAACCAAAATATGGTCTAATCTTTAAAATAAGCGGCACTGCTTAACTTCTTTATTCAACAAATGCATATATTACCATTGAATTATTCAATAGACCTCGTACTCATTAAACCCACAAAGGTTCCAGACCGGTCAAGAAGATACATACAGTGGGAATCAACTCTGGAATGGTTTGGCGTCTTAAACACCATTTCTGTCCTTTGCTGAAAAAAATTGCCGGAGTCATTTATTATAAATCGCTTTGTTACCCATAAGGCAGCTGATTTGCTGCGTCTTAATTATTTCAGGTGATGGCTACTGTATACCAAAAACTTTACGATCAAATTCCTGTGGCAAAGAGTCTAAGAAGAAAATACTCATTGTAGGATAGAATAACTCTGCTGTGACGATGGTGTGTATTATATGCAAAAATTATCACAGAAAATGCACTGTGAGCCGCTAGAATACTTCCGTTAGAAAAAGTCATAAAGTATGTATGGATTTTCTTTTAAGACATAGATGACTTCCTCGTCTGATCAAGATTAGAACACCAAACCTTGTATTGTGCATTTCTAACTAAAATTCAAAAGCATTCAAGCACTTTGAAGTGATGATATGGTAATAACATAGTGCACATGTGTCACTGTTTTTTAATGTGGGATATAAGAACAAAGTCGGAGTTTAGGTGAGTGAAAAAGTTATATGGCTCCTAAGTACGGCCTGTCGTGAAATTTCTGTGATCCTGAAAAAAACAACATCTGTTTACTTTTATGGTGCCATGAGGAGTTTATTATTTCGTTTTATTTGTCAATTTTTAAACTAATAATACAAAAAATAAAAAAAATAAAAAAAATAAAAAAGTCACAAAATTTACTTTGGTAGTTGATCTGGTCCGCAATATGCTTGTAGGTTTTTCAAGATGGCTTGCAGCAGCCATTTTGAAAAATATCGGCCAAAGTGGAAGTTGGCAAATTTTAAAATCATTCATTGGTCTAAAAATGGCAGAATTTAGTGAAAATGAGCATCATTTGCCTTTTACATTTGATTTAGTGCAGGAATTTTGACATTTCTCATTTTGAAATCTGGCGCCGGCCAGACATTTAGAAAATATATAGCCGTCATAAGAGTTTACTCTGGTTTAAAATATTTCATAACCATTCCAGTGGGTTGAAATGATGAAATGTTCAGAATTGAATGAAAATCGACACCTCACTTACCATTGCACAGTGAATTTTGTACCAAAATTATGGCATTTTGTGTTTTATAATCTCCTGCTGGCAGCCAATTTGAAAATGTATGGCCATAATTAGAGTTTTGAAGGTTTGAAATTTAAAACCACTGTCAGTGATTGGAAATGTAGAATTTAATGAAAAAGACACCTTTTTGCTTTTTTATCTGATATAATTCCTGAAATGTGTGACATTTTATGATTTGCAAAATGGTCACCGGCGGCCTTTTTGAAAACATGGCGTACCAAGAGTTTTTTGCCGGGTTGGATATTTTCCACCTTGTAGGGTTTAAAAGTCCTATGCATATGTAACTCAAATAAAACATTCAAATTCTCTGACGCAGCAAGTGTAAACGGGTCTGTAGGGCAGCTTCATAGCCTAATGATTACTGATATATCCTTGACTGAATCTCAATGGCCGACGATTCAATCGCTGTCAGAATTCTCAGTCCCCACACTATAGTGTGTGTGTTTGTAAGCTGTTTTGGCGCAATCTGGTAAGGTGGATGATCCCCAAATCATGTTACCCACAGCTGTGTAGCATGGGCGGAGCGGACGAGGTCGAGTACAAACACGTGCGTTTATTTAGTATTGTGCAAATACTCCTGAGTATTGCCGCCCAAACAAGTGGCTGATTTGGCGCAATCCGGTAAGGTGATCCCCAAATCATGTTCACACAGCTGTGTAGTTATGCATGGAGCGGAGCCTGACGAGGCGCGTACAAACCGTGCGTTTCTGTATTATGCAAATATGAATTGAGTATTGCGCCTCCGGTAATAGGTGATCCCCAAATTCATGTAACACAGCTGGGGGGGTATGGAGCGGAGCTGACCATGAGTATTGCGCCAAAAACAGCTTAGGTTTGACCAATAGGGGGGCGGGCCCGACGCCCGCCGCCGCTGATAAAAACTTAAAGTTGGACAGAACCATACTGTTTTTTATTTCAAAAAAACTGTTAGATAACGGCGAACATAACTATTAAAAGCTTTGTTTGCAGCTGAACACAGCTTTCAAGAATTTTCTTTCAAATACTTTTATTTAAACTGTACTATGTTAATTTAGCGTGGAACTTCCCATTTAAATATTATGCATTCAATCACCTTTCATTATGATGTCCGAACTCCTGACCACTACCATGAAAATATCGTCTATGGCATCGAAAAAAAAACTTGAAACTGGTGAGAAAAGCAATGGCGCCAAACAAACAGTTTTTTTTCAGAGATTACATTTGGTACCATGAGTGGAAAGTTTTTGAAGAGATAACAGGGAAAAAGGGTGGTTTTTATCGGCTTTGTTATCGGGCATTGCAAATAAATCCCCTAACATTTACTCAATAATAAATGCAACCATCCATCATTAAAATTAAGGGAGGAAAAGAAGGTTGGTTTTTTGGCATGGGAATTTCATTTTTGAAGTAAAATGGGTACGTATGCAAAACCGTATATGGAATGGAGATTATGCAAGAATTCAGAATTGGGTTGGGTTCGTTGGTTTAATAGTTGAGGGGTCATGTGTGGTAGAGTTGAGGGGTCTTGTTCTAGTTGAGGGGTGCTTTGTTTTTTAGTTGAGGGGGTTCCTTTGTTTTATAGTTGAGGGGGTCAGTGTTTTACAGTTGAGGGGTCTTTGTTTTATATTGAGGGGGTCTTTTTTTATAGTGAGGGGGTCTTGTTTATAGTTGAAGGGTCTTTTGTTTTTTTTACGTTGAGGGGCGGGGGTCTTTGTTTTAAGTTGAGGGGGTTCTTTGTTTTCTGTTAGGTGGGGTCTTTGTTTTATAGTTGAGGGGGGTTATGTGTTTTTAGAGTTGAGGGGGTTTGGGGTATTTGGGTTGGGTATTTGTTTTATAGTCACCCCAATAGCTCCTGACCACTATAACCGCCACCTGGAGGATCTGACATTCACTGCGTATCACGGATTTCAAATCATGAATCATATGTTGGATCAGTTTTAGAAGTAAATGCTTTTCTTTTCATACATTTGGGAAACAAATTTGGCCATTTCCAAGAAAATAAAAGAAGAAAACATTTGACCACACCTTATACATTAACAAAATCCAATTCCAAAGGTATCTGCATGTGACTCGAGACAAAATTAAATCGATGGGAAATTTAAGCATTGCATGAAATGAAAAGCGGAAATCATGACGAAGTTAACATAGTGCTTGCAGGTTGAAGCATCCTGAAATGGTATTAAGTCGTTTTTGGGCAGGGTTGTAATGACATTACGACATTTGGGCCAACTATCGAATCGAAGCTCAAACGATTTCAATATAGGCTATTAAAGGGGACACGCGGAACAATGTGTCGCACCAAGGTTAAAAAAAAAAAAAGTAAGAATACCCAAAACAAGCGACACGATCCGTGAGTTATAGTTTTAGAGTAATAGAAGTATGAGCGTGACACCTCCTTCATTTTAGGGGGAAATTCCGACTAGATCTACAAAAAAAGAATCATACTTCCCTTGTTTTGAGGTGATCAGTCAGATTTTCCCTAGGGAGGCGTTTCGGGGTATAGGATTTTGATGAAAATATATACGAATCTATAGGTATATTGTTATTGGACACAATACCAAACCATTCCGTACTCTTACACTGTTCTTGACAATGTCAGCCAATATTGACAGCCCCCCAAAAATGTAAAATCTTCAAAAATAACCATACTACAAATTATCAATTATTAGCCACAACTCACAATTAGAGTGTCATGAAAGAATTAGGAAATGCTTACCTTGGAAAGAACCTAAACCGACTCATAACAGAAGTATGATTATTTGGAAATTGTGTCAAAATCCTATAGAAACTAATATGACCAAAAAATTGAAAATATACCAACAATTTTGACCCTTGTGGCCTTTCATATTTGTGAAATTTGATAACGCTTGTTTTAGGAGAAATCATACTTTTCTGTTATCAGTTGGGTATGAGTCAAAAATAAATTTCTATTTGGCAGATTTTTGAAACATGTATTTT
>JAMKCH010083126.1:0-12851 GCA_023653785.1 Ophioderma brevispina
GACTTTGTTGACTTCAGCAGTTGTCTTCTTGCAGTGAATATCACATTTAAGTGTGTTGTCTTAACTAAACACCCTGGTAAGGATGGTGTGTAACCTCTTGTATAGTGGTTCACTGCAGAAGGTGTAGTCCTTATCAGGTGGAGCTTCTTGGTTGGTATCTTCATAACCAAACAGTAGATTGATTGAACGACACTACCCGTGTGTGTTTCGCTATTCTTCCAGTTGGTGGAGATCCTCCTGTAGTACATCGAGGAGTTCTTTTGTAGTGTCAGTTCCGGGGGGGGGCAGTTATGAAAAAAACATACCCTTTTTTCCATATTTTGCTGTTTTTGACACCCTAATCAATGTACGCGCGTACATCGCTTGTTGGAAAAAAGAGACCCTTTTTACATGTTTTACGCGTTTTCTTGTTCACGCATCATATCCACCTTTGAATACGAGTGGCCCCCCTGGTGCCGTTGCAATTAATGACACAGTCATCTGCAAAGAGTCTAGCGTATAAGAAGTTTTGCTGGAAGGTCGTTGATATAATCAGAAAGTCCTTGGGGCCTGTGACAGTTGCTTTAGTATACTAAGAAACAACTTTTCACAGGACCCTCCATTTGCAGATATTTTTCTTCTGTGACCTTTCTGTCAGGAAGTGGTCTAATTCCATGAGGTATGATTACCTATTTTCCTTCCAAAGATTCTTTCATGGGAAATCTTGTCTTTGCCAAAGGCTTTGGGGGCAGAATCAGAATTTCCCACTGTGGTATTTTCGCCCCTTGTCGCTGCTTTTGGTCTGCAGGTTCATGCAATGTGAGTAATTAGCTGGGTGACGGTAGAGTGTTTCGCTCTGATCCCATGCTGATTGTCGACGAGAATATTGTTTGTTTCCAGATGATCCATCATATGGGAGTGAACGATGTGTTCAAGAATCTTGCTTGACCCCTCTGTAGTTGGATGGTTCCGATTTATCACCCTTTTTGAAAATGAGCCAAATATTTGCTTCTCTCCATTGACTAGGACCGTATCCTTTGGCCTTTGTCAATTGAATCTTGAAAGAGATAATTGGTGAGAACTTGAGATCATTCTTCAGCAGCCATTTTCAGCATCCAAGGGGAATAGGGGAGTTTTGTTATCCTTCAAATTGTTAGGTAGCTCCAAGATACCGTCCTCATAGATTACAAGAGGTGGAATGTCCGGTATTTTACTTCCCAAGAGTTGGAATAGATGAAGTATCTTCTTTAGTGAATACACTGGCGCACTGTTTGATTAGTGCCTCAGCCTTGTCACGATCCTCTTTGAAGATTTTCAAATCAGCCACTCAAAATTCTTCCTTATGGATTTTATGAAGGACCGAAATGCTTTCGGATCACATTGCAATGATGAAGTCAAGTACGTTGTTGTTGATGAAGTTACTCTTGGCTCTATCTATTCAGCTCCCTGACGACATTTTTGTTGATGTTGCATTATTCTTCCCAGTGCGATTGAAGTCCTGATGTTTTAGCCTTAGCGTATGTTGTCTTTAAAACTACCGTAATTCCTCCTGTTTATGGTCATTTTGGTAGGGAAATGTTTATTCATGACTTCCTTAATCTTTGATTGAAAGCATGTCCCACTTTGCTCGCACACCCACGTTTGCTCCCAAGGCCATATAGTCCTTTTAAAATATATAAAATTTTCATTATTTTTTCAGGTTAGAGGGAAAAATTCTAAGTCCAAAAAAGAAATGAAAACTCAATAGCTGCCCTTTGAGGTTAGTGAGGGAGTCCTGCTCCTGGAGCATGGGTGGTGGTCAAAAACCACGTGCGCTTCAGTAGCCATCATCAACTGGTGTGAAGTAGACGATGGTGGCCAAGTCTTATTCAAATCAAAAAGAATTAACAGTCTTCAAAATACATATTGATTACGGCCCTTTTGATGGGTCGGTCGTGGGTGTTCCTTTGACACTATACCAGGGAGTGTATAATAATGGGAGAGGAAACTCACCCCGTTTGGGCGAGGCCTCGGTCCGGCTATCCCATATACTGTTGAGAGCAGTATTCAAATGTTGGTGGACTGCTGGACTTGGTGAGGATCTGAAAAGAGTGGTTCAAATTGTAACATTTACATGGACACTATCAGTGAATTGATAAATCAGAGAATCAAAAAAATCATCAAAAATCAGATTTTTGCATATCTGTAACAAGTATATTTTGGTGCTAAAGTTGATTTTCTTGCTGTTTTTCATTCAATAGGGACCAGGCGCCCCCCCCCCTTCCTCAAGGGGTTAAAATGTTACTACAGGGAAACATTTAAAATCGAGTCAAATTGGGTTTTAATGTAAATTAACATGTTCGTCTCCTTATAAGGATTAGAAAAGTATATATTTGCCTAGGTTCTGACCTTTAGTTAAAGACACTATCAGTGATTTGAAAAATATTTGAAATTTGCAGGAATAGCTTCAAAGTGAAGGATAAGTCTGTAGAATTCTCATAAGTTACCTTTTCCAGCTGTAGAACTGACAGAAAAGGAAGAAAACGGCAGTGTTCCAAGATACGATTCTCCATTCAATTACGTGTTGTAGTAAGTGTCCGTTCGGACAGTAATGACCAAAATCTCTGATTCTGTCCTTATTAGGTTGCTTCTGGTCTTATCATTTGCAGGGTATGTTAGGATACCTGTAATTGTTACATACACGCAAAAATCTGATTTTTGATGATTTTTTCGATTTGCTGATTTAGCAAATCACTGATAGTGTCTTTAAATCGCTATAGCCCCATAATGGTCATCCTGGGGTAAAATTTACCCAATGCTCAGATTTTGTTGAAACTGGTGATAAGTTTTTTGTATTGTCTCACAGGATCAAAACATGTATTATTTTACAGTGTGTGACATTTGGTTGGCTAATTAGCCTACATAGCAAAATGTCGCAAGGGTCTCATGGTCTATGGGGGCCACAAAAAAATTCCCTGGATGTTGCAATGGTGATATCACCAAATCAGGTAAAATGCATTTCCCATTTCAGTATGACACAAGGAATGATTTGACACCACTTTCAACAACATCGGAGCATTTACCCCCAGGCCTACCTTGAACCAATATGGGGGATATTGGAACCTTGGCAAATATATACTTTTTCTAATCCTTATGAGGAGACGAACGCGTTAGTGTAAATTAAAACACAATTTGACTCGATTTTAAATTTTTCCATGTACTAACATATCCCCCCTTGAAGAAGGGGGCATGAGTCCGAAAATTTTGCACCCCATCATTTCTGACAGTCTAGGCCCTAATGAACCCTACAGCAACAAATCAATTTTAGCAGCAAATCCTAACGGGAATACACCAACCCACACTAATAGGTAATTCTAATAACATACCTCTACAAGTGGCCAAGACTGAAGCACCTATAAGACAATTCAACAGTACAGGCTTAGTACAAAAAAACTTGGACCCCGATTATTGTCCCGCCATTTTGAATTTTTAAGTTACTATCTAACATATGTGGTATCATCTGAAGCTTAGTTCATTATCTTTATTTACTGCAAAGGATCATTCACACCATCGGTTTAGGTATAACCGATTCAGGGGCGGATGAGGGGAGGGGGGCGCGCGCCCCCCTGTAATTCTGCAAACTCTTGCAAAATCAGCCCATTTTGAACAAGTTTCAGCCTTCAGCCCCCAGGTAATTTTGACGTTTTTTTCAAATCCTGGTCCGCCCCTTAGTAGGTGTACGTCAAAGGTTAACTAAGTAGTCGGTTTTCTGCTCTGTCCACGAATTCACTCAAAATGAACGGCGTTCAGGGAAGAAATCAGTGTCCAGAGAAAATCGGGCCATTTATTGACTTTGCAAAGGAAAATGTGACCCTAAATTCAGTCCCAATTTACTATCGATGCCCCCTTATAACCGTTTCTCTACGGGTCATCCTCATCCTCATAACCACTTTAAAAAATAAATAACTGATACGTGTATCGGTTTCTGGAGATTTGAATGAATCCTACCATATGAGGAACAGGCATCAGTGACAACCTCTTGAGGTTTTTAAGTATTGTCTATATTTGTAAACCGAAAAACCAACATCTTGAAGAAAAAAAGTGTTTCAAATGACTTAACCATTATCACTGGCTTTTGCAACATTAAGATACCACTTTTTTTGACATAAACAAGCATGAACTATATATTATCATCATGTGGGGGAAGCATTTTAGCTCTTAGTTGTGCGCCGTGCATGTCAATGGGAATCCGTGGATAGGGGGAAGAGCGGACTACTTGATCAAAAGACTGTAGCTCGGCCTATACTTAATTGGAATTAGCTTTTCAGCACATTAAAAAGATAATGAAATAGGATTTTTGATGATAACCAACTTATGTGTAGATATCTATGATTGAAAAACTCAAATAGCGACACAATCCGTCAATTTTTTTTACTCATCCCTGTAGTAATTCCTGTCCGTGTTGACCTAACTACCACATATAATTGATAGAGATTCATATCTTCGAGCACTGCTGTTTTTTCCTTTTCTGTTAAATTTTTCAGTGGAAAAAACTATGAGAATTCTTTCTAACGACTTGTCCTTCAATTATAACTATTCTGAGCAGATTTTCAAATTTCAGTTTGAATCTTTCGGGGGGGAAAAAAAAAAAACACTGATATTTATTTTAATCTCCTCTAATCTCTAAATGTAAACGAGTGAAAATTTCACTCCCCAAAAGAGGCAACTCTTGTAAACCACTCAAAAAATTAGTGATTTTTACTTACATGCAAAAAGAGTAGAAAAAATCACTTGAGGAGTTAAACGAAGGACAAACACTTGTGATGAGTGAAACGAAGGCACAACACGAAAACGAGTGAAATTAAATCTTTGGATTGATTTTCACATCTTTTTGAGTGGAAAATTCTCTTCTTTTTTAAGTACACCACCCTCAATTTTGTGGATGGTTACAAGCGTGTTCACTCGTAGAGAGTAGATAAAATCTAAATCAAAAGCAAGCTATGTTCTATCTGATAGTATTGGTTTCTTTGTTCCTTTTTAAGATGATAGAATCGTGATTTGTTGATAATTACAATCCCACAATATTTTGTAGGACTTTCACTAGTCTAATTACATCATTATTAAACCATCTTTCCTAGCACTGAGATGGTGGCGGGGGCATTTTTTTATAACAGCGTTCCTGGCTTTTGTAAACAGTGCTACTACTAGGATGTTTCGTAGCCTGTTCATACATTTAATTAACAAATCAGAAAAACCCTTACAGTGGAGTAATTCTTCAGTCTCCAACAGTTTTAGAAGAAAATATCGCTAAATAGAAACCGTATTTAACTGTTTTAACATTTTTTGTCATGGTTCAACTTACGTGTTAAACCAATATGACCGCTAATTTGGGATTTTCCTATCCGCCATCGCTGCTGTGAAGTTATCAATAAGTATATCGCCCTCAAGTGGCGCCCTAATACCGCAGCTTGTGTGAAAATCAATTTCATTTTTAGTTGTTTTGAAATGCTGGAACTTTCGACGATTCTCTACTTTTCTTCCCTCAAGCTCTCAAACAGCCTGAGTTCGCGCAAGAAAAATCACGAAACTGGACGCACTACCTCAAACCTTGGCCGAACCAGTCCTCGGGGCACACCTAAATTGGATACAGAACTAAACACGAGACATCTGATTCATCATTCTGAACCTCAGAGCTCATGTAAGTTTACAAGTTTTTTGACCATTTATGTACACATGTACACTGTGTAATGTAGACGTGGTAGTAATATAGTACGATTCATCAATGTTCATCTTGATGATCTTGCCGGGGATCTTGCCTCTTCACAGACTGGTGGTGACGAACTACTTTTGTTTGGGTTCTTTTTATTTTTTTCACTATGGCTTTTTATTGTAATTCATTTTTAGGAGGCCAATAGAAGTTGATTCTTTGTTGGAGATTTTTAAAATGCGACAAGGTCCAATTTCATTATTTACTCATTACTGTCATTTCATTATTAACTGTCATTCATTCTTACATCTATAGTGCACTCTTTGAACCAGCACTACTATTCTATAAAATTTGCGCTTATATTAAACAAAGTTTACAAGTGTCCTTAGCTAACAAAACAGGTCGCGGAGTAGTCTTGAGCAACGGTTTGTTTTGATCCTTACCAAATCACTATGTAAAAACATCCTAGAAGTTAATTTGCTGATCACCACAGTCTCCATAGACAACCTCGCGGACGAAAATCTTGAGGAAAACTTCATATATTAATGACCCTGGTATACCTGTGATCGACTAAAAATGATACATGATACAGTAAGTACATTGAAATCTTTTGACATCACTTGGAAATATAATGTAACCTTGTTTACATTTATCAAGTGTTTCCAAGACAAACTTGTTCTTTTTTACTTTGTGTCATCATACAAATATGACAACAATATCGTGCCCACACAGCACGGGCAAATCAGGTCCCTGGCGCGCATCCAACAGTAAACTAAAGAATTGGGCATCAAGGTGAAAAATAATGGCTGCCTCCGTGGGTTTAAAATGGGGATGAATCTAATTATTCTGCCACAACTTAAATTCCACCTACTGCGGCTTATTCCGTTAACGTGGCCGAATTCGTAGCTGTGGCAGAATATAACTAAATTCCTTTCCCCTTCAAACACATGTATTGTAGCCTGTGCTAGAGAGACACTTCAGTCGCAACTCAGAACACTTCGAATTTTTTGAAATCTGACATTCTGTTCAACTTATTCCACATTTTTGTACTCGTAATAACGTCATTTGGAGAACAAGTGTCAAATGTCAAGTCTTTTATTTTCTTTATTTGCCATGGCAACCATGGAGTGTCCACTTTCAACAAACCCAAAATTGTACAGAATCTAAACGATAAAAGGGATCCACTTGATTTTTTTGGTTTAGGTGCTCCTATCTAATGTACCAAACCTACACGATTCCGTCACATTACAAGTAATCTCATCCATTTACCAACTAATTTGAATAATTTTTGAGGAAAATTGTTTTAAATTTTGTGTTTTTCAATGAAAAGGAAAATAACCATTTCTTAATATAGATGTACTTTAAGACAAACTTACCCACTATCATATCTGCAACTTGCAGATTTTCTCTAGTAATACACTCATAGTACGAATTTTGCAGCAACAAGTCTATTCGATAGCCTTACTTTTACCCTATTAGCATATTGTTTGACCAAATGACACAATGTGCTTTTTTTAAAAATCACATGCAAACAAGTGCGTGAAATTCAGGATTTTTCTATCAGCATTGTTAGATGGCCTCCATTTTACTGATTAAACTTTTAAAATATTAATTTTTCTCAATTTTATTTGAGAACAAGATTTCTGCACGGGAAAAGCACTTTGTTTACTATAAAGAGAGAAAATAGGGGATCCACCTAGAGTTGTATATATGCAAAATGCACACTTTAGATCAATGCTCAATAAGGGAAATGGGAATTTCCCCCAAGATTTAAACTTAGAAACTGAACAACTTGTTTATGTTTTTAGATCAAAACCTTGTAAGATCAGGAATTTCCCCACAAAGTTGTATATGAAGTAGAAATGTGATTCAGGTTTAATGTTTAGATGATGATGATATGTAATGATTTTATGTATAAAGGAAAAGGTAATCTATGTGTGAAGATAAATATTACTTGTGACTGAGGACTAAAAAAGAGGGCCAGCAGTTAATCTGGAGCTATACAGTATAATATAGCTAGTTTTAACTCTACAAACATAACTTGGGGTTAAAAAAACAAAAAGGGGGCTGGGCTGGTGTTGAGTTCTACCTCATTGCCAGGATTTAATTTTGAGGTGGTCCACACACAGGAGCTTGTACGCTCAATTGTCCTCCTGTCCTTCTTTTAAGCCAAAAAGAACAAAAAGAAACAAAAAATATCAGTTTTTTCGGAATCAAAAATGGATTCCAATTGTGGTCCTATATGAGGCATTAGCGACACCACACAAAACTGATGTGGGTATATTAACTGATTTTATTTAATTTATGAACATCAAAAATACAAAACATTCGAGGGGCGAGGGGGGAAGCCATCGTCGATCTTTGAACTGCTGGACAAAGTTAACTTCAAGGATGAGAAGATTCCAACGGAATATTAACCTCGAGATTTTAAGCGTGACCTTTTGCCATGCGTCATTTTGGAGTCTTTGGCTGTGAGACTATGATCGTTGAACGGCAACCTACTTTTATTTGGAGACAAATGAACTCTGGTAGTTAGAATTGTAAAGTGTCAATTTTGATTGTATAGATCATTGTACTTATATAAACATACCAATTCCTTGAACCAATTACAATCATTAAAATCTTTATATTATATAAAATTCAGATTACTTGTTGCCCAAGCTTCATTTATTTGTGTTTTTGAAAGGTATTTCTGACCTTTGAACGTCTACTAGACGTACATGAACAGGCCATAATGGGCAAACATAATTGGACCAACCACAAAAAAATAGAGCCTCACATCATGTGTGTGTTCTTATGAAATTGGCCTAATCACATAATTAATTTAAAACACACAAAATGTGCAAAATTTTAAAGTTGTGTTAAAAATAATAATCGTGGGGGTTGATGTGTTGCGAGAGTTATACACAAAGCTAATCGTCTGAATTTTATTGGATATCATACCCTTCAACCTTTACCAACACAACTATAAAAGAGTAGTTGTATGAACATGTTACATAGGCCTATTTGAAATTGTTGCAAAAAAGAGCATATGTGAGATTTTTTATATTAAATTTTGCATTTTGTAGAAGATTTACAAGCTAGCTATCAAAAAAAAAAGGTGTTGTGTTCAATTTTTCTGCGTTCCTTCTCTCCACCTGGTACAAACAACCAACTTTGGTACAATAATGAGTGAACATTTATTTCATGACCTAATTTACATATTTTTATAATCAAAACTAGAAATGCGCAAATGCTAATATAAGCTGTTTAGACCCCCATTTTCCGCATCATTGTCCCCCCAAAGGCCACATGGCCATAATTGTTTCAGGTTTTTCCCTATTTTTTGGCAGTAATGTTTGAAATTGACAACCAAAATAACCCTACTTGATTTGAAATTTCGACTTTTTTTTGTATAATTTAGCATCTTTTGTCCACACACCTATTTCTGGGCAATTTGGCTGTCTCTCAGTCTCACTCTCACTCCCTAAACACAAAGACCTCTATTTTATTACATGTTACCCTACACAAACGACAAGAATGCCTCTGGGTTTGGGGGGGGGGGGGGGGGAATCGCAAGCCTAATATCCAATTTCGTTTGGAGTGCCCCCCCCCCCCCGGGAAAATTAACTAAGGGAAGGGTCATTATTTACTTGGGGTAGGCATGGAGCGATTGAGGGACTGCTGATAGAAATTTGTAAGCGAGGAGTGCACAATGAACTTTTTTGCCATCAAGAAGCGAGGAGGAAACAAGAGCTTTTCAACTTTTCATTTTTTTTAACCAGAATCGAGGAGGGAATGCGAGACCTTTTCTCTCCAAAAAAAAGTGAAATCCTCCATTTCCATGGTGTCAAAATGCATGCCCCGTCCCCCTAATGTAATTAAGAGCATACCTTCGAGAAGCAATTGAGGGACCCGCTATAAGGGCAGAACAGAAGGTCCTAAACTCTAACGAGTGTACACATTTTCAGCAGATTTATAATGAAATGCATTTGGTGTTATAAATGCCTCATCCTACATCGAAGCCCAGACCATCGCTACGAAAGCGGCCGTTCCTCCCCACAATAACGGCACAATCGGATTGATTTAATTTCATATAGGCATGATAGATTAACCTCTCATAGTTCACTGAGATACAAACTACATATTTTAGCCGATCTTTATATACAACCTGTCCATTAAGTAACAACAGCGCCCGGAACCACGATGAGCAGCCAAAAACACTGCCGCAATAAGGGTGTTAAGCCATTTTCAAGCATCAAACATAAATATGGGTCATGAAGCTAGGTAAAAAAAATAATCCTTGGTAGGCACTGGGGGTAATCGCATTACCATAGTGGTAGGTGTCGTTACGAAATATTAAAATTTTGAGAAGAATGTTAGTGATACAAAGTGCTTTGTAAAAAAATCATAAATTCTGTTTGATCAATATTAATCTACACTCCGAAAAAAGTTTGATTAGAACACTAATCCGTCACGCTGTTAAAATATGCCGCTCTACTCCTCTAACATGGTAAAAGTGACTTTTAGACTCGATCACGCCATGTTTTAGAATGACGGCGAGCACATTTATCTCTCAAACCTACCCTTCGCCACCCCCTATCAATCAAGGTTGGGAGAAGTGACAAGGATAGTTGGTACTGAATGGCTCCACATTGAAATAGGGAGAAGGGGGAAACATTTTTTCAAAGAGACGTGCATTTTGTTCTAACCCTTTTTCCCGGTTTGTAGCATATCTTGTTTGATTTTCCCCCTGGAAATATTTTTTCGGTTTAGTGAGAAACAAAAATCGCAAATTTTTCAAAAATCCATATCTCAGCAACCACACATCTAATTCACAATCACAAACACCCAGCTGTAGCTATGTCAACAAAAAAACTCAAACTTTCCACAAAATCTCACACTCTGGAAGGCCTGTAACCAGGTCGCAACGCTCCGATTTACACCTTTCGTCAGTCACGTTAGTCAACTTAAAAGCTAAACTCATCAAAAGTGGTGCCAGCAGGGCTTGTCATATGTTTACCTGCGTTTCCAATCCTTATTTTTCGACTCCGTTTTTTAAAGAATGTTAGAGGGAAGATATGCCTGCCATAATAACATATTTGAGTGGGAATGACATTGGGTTACATTATTTTTAGTTAATTGATGATTTCTTCTAGTAGAATGTGTTTGTTCTCTACAGCACCACATCTCACACACTGTCATGCAGTAATCAGTCCACCGATTTTACGTACTAGGTAGACTGAACTGCCTATAAGAATCAAATTTCCCTTGGCCTTACCTATAGCACCTAGTCCGAGGTACACTGACTGGACACTCCATATTTCATTGCAATTGGGGGGGTCGATTGCCGGGCTACGACGTGTTCGGCTATAGGCCACCCTGTTCTCAAGTGGTCTTGTTATAGGCCATAGCATATTCTGATACTTCTATCTACGAGGGATACAGTCCGGGGGTACAGTGCGGTGTCTAAAGCAGCTAGCAGTGGAAACTGCCAATGTGCTTAAGTAATACTCCCGCGAATCTAACTTGGGTGATATAAGCTTGTGTGTTTGATTGTGAGATGAACACATTTACCCCAGTTCTCCATAGGATAACACCCAATGGTTTCCCTTGCATAAATGTTACATGCTTCGATGGAGGTCTCCAACTTAGCCTCTCATGGATGTTGACACCAAGATATGTCCTGGCTGGAAACTACACCAAGTATTCTTCCTCCCAAAGTGTAAAATGGTAACTGGCGCCTCTTCCATGGATTTCCTCAATGGTATGTTTTGCATCGAATACCATTTGCCAAAGATATGTCCTTTCTCAAACTGTCCAAATCTTTCTGAGTCTGTTGGTCGTCGTTTGAAGATGTATTGTACTGAACAGAGACAATCATCCACAAACAATTTAATGGTTGGCACGAGGTGATTCTTCTTTCCAATCTGCATTTATAAATGAGGAACATGAGTGGCCCCAAGATAAAGTGCCTTGGGGACACCAGAGTCCACATAAATGTGGATGCATTGCCATCTATGACCACTGTATGAGCGTACCCAAGGTCAGAAAAGCACCCTCCCGTGGTTCATAAAAAAAATTAACAAATGACTATTGTAAGAAGATTGACTTGACTGAGATGTAAATTAAATTCAAAAAAATTATTTTAAACATGAAGAAATCTGCTCAATCACACAATAACACACTTAACATGCAACAAATATATGTTTCTACATTTAAAATCAAATTTAAAACACAACAAACATCTCATCATTTATAAAGTTCACCGTTGTTGTTGTGTGCGCACCAGTCCTTTTGTAGATCAGGTCCACATATAAATCTTGGCGACACAATTCTGCTGGCACTGTCAGTAGTTTCGCCAAAGCAAAAGTCCATTTGCAAGACCGGCCGATTAATTTATAAACTCGTAGACTTTGGAGAAACACTGGAAGTACAACATCCAAATTGCGAACATTTGCAAGGTAACTGGTGCCATGTGGAAACTCTACTGTGTCATACACTTCATCACTAGCGGGAGGCCCGCGTTTTGCGCGGGCTCCAGCTAGGCTAGTGAACGGGAGCGATCACTGAAATGGAAGCGATCACTGAAACACTGAAACAGAAGCGACACTGATCTACGGCGACACAAAACTCACGCAATTATCCGAGTCACAACACTTTTAATAACTCAAATTCCTTTAGTTCCCGTCATATCGGTAGCTCATGTAGTTTACCATATTCTAAGGAAACGTCAATATATAAAACTTTCCGGACATTTAATCATCATATTCTCAAAACTCCTCCGTGTCATAACCGTATGAATCCATCATTTCATTGAAAGATGGATAATTGCCATCGAGAGCGGCGTGTTTTTAATATGTCGGCTCTTATTTGCGAAACTAGTCGGCCGTTATGTCCGTTTTCGCCGAAAAAATTCGGCAATTGTGCTGGAGCTAATGGTGGGTGAGATAAAATAAAAACGTAGAACAAAGTAAGAAATAAGTAACACATTCTAGGCAAAAAGATAATAATAGTCTTTGGTTCTGACATAGTTTTTCTCACGACTTTCGGATGGACCAGCACAGCAATATTTTTATATTTAACCATGGAACTGCTATAGGCTATGCTGTGTCTTAAAAGTGGTTAAAAAATTAACTCAGTGGTGCAAAGGGATAGGCCTACAAGATAATGAAACCTTATTGTGATTTGCTGTTTGCCTTTTGAA
>JAMKCH010083128.1:0-21864 GCA_023653785.1 Ophioderma brevispina
AGGGAAGAAGAAATAATATTGTCGGCAGCGTTGAGAAAACAACATTAATGTAACAACGACAATCGTATGCGATGCTTAACAGCTACTTAGTCATGCTCTAGGCCTAGCCATTGTCATATCCCATGCACCACAACCCTTAAGACAAACTTGGTTTTAATTGGACAACACTTACCTAAACATGGGCAGCGACCTTCAACATCATAAACGGACTTTGTCCATTTTTTTTGGGGGGGGGGTGCGTCGCACCCCCCGACCCCACCCCCCCCCCTGGCTACGGCCCTGGGAATGCCCATTCGGGCCCGAATAAATTTGTCTAACAGTTCAAGTCTGATTCAGAATTTTGAAATATATTTTTTTTTTGTGAATAAATTGAAAATAGTCAACTGTACCTAAAGATTGTCACCTTAGAGCTCGATTTCAAAATTTTAGACGAATCGGATTTGTCCTTTTCGGGGCGTTAAACCTGTTTGTATAGATAACAGTGCCATAGGATACAGTGTAAAACAAACTGAATTGGATCGGGGAATTTTATAACAAGTTGTGATTTTCTATAAATTATGAAGGACTTCGATTTGAGCTTATGCTGTTTCATACAGTGTTTAGCATATGCATTCATTATGTATATCAAAACCGGCTGATATTTTTTTTTTGTTTGAATAGAGGGCGCCTCTCGGGAAATCTCTGGTCGGCCCTTTAAATTAACCGCATAAGGCAGCTATTCACTATTTTCTACTTCAATCGCCAACTTACTGGTTCATCCTTCATGTAAGAACTCATGGGATTAGCCTAACATGAAATCATCTATAGAATATCAAAGGATTACAAGGATTGTACAGCTTTCTTCCGTACAAGAGTCTTTACTCTATCTCATGAATATCTTCTCACCAAGGACGCAACCAACTTACTGATGTTTTCATTGCAATTGTTCTATAACCCCAATTGCACGCCTGGGTGGGAATCGGCGACTATATTTCGATGCCTATATCTACGGCCCACTTCAGGAAGTAACACTTGAATTTCGTTTAGTTGTGGATGAAATTTCTATGAAGAAGAAAACGCGTAAAAGGTTCCCTTTTTATTTCCTAACAGGCGATGTAACGCGCTTTAACATTGATAGGGTGTCCAAACAGCCAAATATGGAAAAAGGGGTGTTTTTCGTAACCCCGAAAATTGTGATGTAAGCGAGATAAAATCAGCAAAAATGGGAGAATTTGGAAGTAAAGCACACAGCAAAGCCAATAATAAGGTTATATTCTCAACACAATCATTGCTTACTTGTTAGGGGTAGCAAAAACTGACAAAAAGACTTTTCTATGGGTAGCAAACATACAAAAATGCTTGTTTAGGTATGTTTTTTAGTCGGTGGAAATACTTGTTATAGGTGCATTTCGGAAGTCCACTGTTCACGCATCCAAATATCCCCTTGAATACCTGCTCCCCCCTCCCCCCCGGGGGGGGGGAAATCGTATTTTGATCTTGCCGTTTTTTCCCTTTTCTGTCAATTCTAAATCTACGAACCTCTAGGGCTATCCTGCAACTTTATAGGCTTAATATGTATGCAGCTAGCTTCGGTTGGATCACTGATAGTGTTTTAAAGTACGTGTTCTTTGGGAAAAAAAAAGAAGAGGATGATTTACAAAAACCATTGTTTGTTTGTATGAAAAAACTACCGGTTTATACCAATTTGGGGAACGAACAAAAAAAAACAATTGCAACGGACCGGGAATCGAACCCAGGGCCCCTGGCAGCGAGAATTCCTACCACTGAACCATCCGTGCTTCATGTCTTATCTTGCGAACCTATTGTCTTTCAAGTATATTATTTCACATCAAGGTCGGTGGAATACAATTATTGGTACAACAAGTCTCACTAAAATTTCAAACAAATCATTATTGAAATCATCAAATCATGTTTTATTCAACAATTCCAATGGTTCCACACAACCGTTTCTTCTCTAGCTCCATTGCTATGACTGGATAGTCTGTGTCTCAGATGTGGTCTATGTTCACTTCGCGCTACAGCTGGTACGGGCCCGCGCGGGCTGAGTTGGTTTTGCGCCGGACTGGGTTGTACAAGTGTTGTAGAGGTAGGTCCGGACGACGTGCAACGCTACGTGCACGAGCTAGCCTGGCAGACAGCCTCTGAATTATGAAATGCCTACATGGCAAATCTTCTCTATCGCTTTTCGCATTGAGCTTAAAAACCCGCGCCGGCGTTTCGGCGTGATGCTAGAGCCTTTGCCTCGCCTAGCCAGACGCCTTCGACAAACCAAGACTTTGACAGAGACTCTACTGACACTGCGTTAAGCCTGAGTAACTAGTCCCTCTTCGCAAAGACCGCCAAGGGCGCACACCACTAAATTAAACACTCCACCATTGAAATACACGTATATATACCACATTGCGCTCTCTGATTTGCACCCCGCTGACACTATTTTGAATGTTTTGAATCGATTTCCTAAAGATCACAACTAAAACTTTCAAAGAATTTGCAATTTTTGATAGCATTCTCGTAATAGATTTTAAGAAAAGTGCATTATGAACAGCGCCACCATATTTTGACCGACGTGCACAGCCTCATCATCCGCTTTCGAATTCGAACAAGGGCCGGAAGTCCAGGGCCTAGTTTCTACACAGAATCGATTTCAAAGATTTGTGATAATCTCGCGATGATCGAGCTGTACTCTTTCACTGTTATTATACTATCGGGATAGCGCGCTTCGCGCGGGCTCCTCTAGCTGAGTGAACGCGGGAGCGATCACTGAAATGGAATCGCTCACATAAACAGATTCGATTCACTGATACTGCGGCGCAACGTCCCTCAAAACTCCCCCGTAAAAAATATAAATCACACATTTTACCCCTCTTTTAAATAACTGAAGTTCCTTAGTTTGTTCCGTCATATAATCCTGTAGCTCATGTAGTTTACGCATTTTCTAAGGAAACGTCAATATTTTATCCTGTAAACTTTCCGTACTTTTATCATCTGTCTCAAAACTACTCCGTTCATAACCCGTAGGTTTTTCCGCACACACCAACCAAACCAGGAAAGCGAAATAACCTCAACGTTTATTGATAAATTAAAACCCTGTAGTCGTAGTTCTCATTTTATAAATAAAACGATTATCATTATTGTTCAACCTATATAACTTTTTATTTTTAAATTAAATCTTTTTATCTCAAAAAGTACAAACTCTCAGACCAAGTTCCCGTTCAACCTGCAGTTTAAATGACCTCCTCTGGCTTCCTCCTTCCAGTTTCTTTCTTTTTCTTCTGTATCCCCCTGACCTTTTTCCCCTCTACAAATTACGTTTTCTTTCTCCTTCCGTCTCCTTCAACCATCGTCTCCCCCTCTCTTTCTTTTACCGATTTTTAATCCTGTACGACCATCTCTCCCCCTCTCTCATCTCCTTCTATATGCCTCAAACATTTCCCCCTCGACAAAGTACTTTTCTACTCTCGCTCTCTCATCCGCGTCACGCAAAGACTCTTACCAATTACATTTTTACCTCTTAGTCGCTCGGTTTTCCTTTTCCTTTTATTTTCCATCTGTGCTGTTTTGCCCGGTTTGTTTTGTTTTACTTCACTTTTCTATTCTCTATTTTTTTCTTTTTCTCTCATGGAATCTGGACTGCACCCTCTCTCTCCCCTCATTTGAGGGGGGCTCGCTAGATTTTATTTTGCGGGGTGAGCCCCGAAAATGGCCATAGAACCACTCGATTTAAAAAAAAAAAAAGTTGCAAATTGTGCCCACCCCTAGTAATACTACATTGTCATAGTATCTCCATGTTGTTCCAATTTGTATATAAATTGTATTATTTATGCCATAACTTGGGATCAAAATCGTGTGTGTGTGTGGTTGAATTTGTGGGTGTGTGTGTGTGTGTGTGTGTGTGTGTGTGTGTGTGTGTGTGGGTGTGGGTTGTGCTTGCTGTGTGTGTGTGTTAGGCATGTTGGTCTAAGCGGGCATTGAATGGGCGACAAGGCCAGGACGGGCTCTATAATTAGGCCTAGTTCATGGTGGACCTGATGTGTTTTGTTCGCACATTTGGCCCGCTGGATAAAAGCTTCCAGATCTTGGAAATTTTGACTCTGTTAACTTATTGTCATATGTATCTTATTTTGGTGTGTTTGTTTTGGATGCACCATCTTGATGTTTGATGAGTGCCACTGTATCAAAAGTGTATCCCAATAAAGTTGATTGATTTGATTGATTGGAAAAACGGTCCCCAAAGGAGCTGCAAAATATCTCACGCACGTTATGTGTTATTTACCTTCCATTCCCCCAAATGTGGAGTGATGTAGTGTTGTGCGCCCCAATCCCAATACCATATTCAAAGGGAGGGCACACCACAAATCACTCCACATTTGCGGGAATGGTGGGTAATTCCGGTAAAAAACATTACCGTTGAATGGTAAGCAAATTGGTTTCGGCATGTGCGTGATATTGTTGATTGTCAATGTTAATACATTGTATTTAAATGAATAGTGTAAACAATGTTCTATACTTGGAATTCAGAAAATAAATGATTTGAATTACAAATAAATTAGGCCTTCGGACGTACTCAGTGCTCGCATTACGGCTTTATGGGTTTTACGTTGTTCGGGTGGAAAAAGTTGGTGGCGCTATTCACAAAGCCAATGTATCTTGAATTTATGTCCTGTAACGGTATCAAATTACCATGATTTTTAAATTGTCATCTTTTGAATATAGCGAAATATATTCAAAACATCAAATATGATGCACGTGGGTTGGGAAATTTGAACTTATTTCAAAATTTAGCGTGGTATTTTCAGGGAGCGTTATTTGGTGGCGTGCGCCCTTGACATCATGACAAGGCAAAGGCTGCAGAGCCAAGCTGGAGCCAAGGAGTCCAGCATGAGCTGCTAGGGTTGCTTCACTACAATACCAGCGTACGAAAGCAAGAAGAAGAAAGAAACATGAAAAAAAATATGGGCAGAAGAGGTTGGGACTACATTATGTTTACAAAATGGGGAATTTCCTTTGGGGTTGAAGAGTAAATAGATTTTTTCTTTGCCAGGCAGAGATAATCCTGAAATGACCAAACCCTCATGCAGCGGTACTCAGTTCTTATTGTTGTGTATACAGCCCATCATTGTTTACACTTCTCAGCTGTTACTGATACTGAGCTGTTGAGTCCAAGAGTCTCATATTTCCATGCTATGGCCATGGTCAGTGCTGACACCCTATGACCCTACGGGCCACACTACCGGGATAGTGAACATTCCCCTGCTTGCCACTAAATGAGATAGTTTCATACACCTAAGAGGTAAGCTATGTAACAGTTTTAGTCTGATTAGGGGGTCAGATTGCAAAAATTTTGTTTGACAAAATCTTAAAGGTAGATGACTTCTATAGCCAATTTATAGCCAAACGAATAATACTTCCATATGTTATAATATACAATTGTGGTACGAATTACATTTGTTTTGTGGTATGTATATTTGAACACTGGTAGCCTGGAACTATTTCATTAAGCAGGACTAATATTTCATGTGTGGTAAACAGAGGCACAACTTTTTTACAGCAATGTATGAAAGATATTACTACACAATGTGATTTGGCCTTTTTTATTTTGTTATTCAGAGAACTTATAGAGCGCATTTCCCATGGATCAATGCGCCTGACAACAAGAAACCATTACCTTAGTAAAACTACAGCAAATTACAAAATAATAGGAGATCAGTTTTTTAAAAACTAAAAACGCAAGAAGGTAATATTCAATAACAAAATATCCGATGGTAAAAAGAACGTAAGCCAAAAATATCATTTCTACATACCACTCACTATCCAATGTAATATATAATTTCATTGAAATAAAACATAATGTATGCTAGTATAAAACATCATGATACAATGCGTTTTTAAAACCCCCAAGAGTAGATTGGGAAAAAGGTGGGTGTTCTAAGAAACTTTTTTGATGTAAAGATTGTACAGTGTAGGAGCCTCACGTTATAAGTGGCTGGCAAGACATCCACAATGGCTTTTGGTCCATGACTGAGAGAGCATTTATCCCCGTAGGATCTTTTTGTTTGGGGATATACTAGGCGGGGGGTAAAACTCATTCATGAGACACTAAGCTCCACTTCGATTGGAATTACTATCGATGGAGCAACATTCTGCAGAGATAGATTAGCGATGAGCTTGGAGACAATTTGTACACATGTTTAGGAGCCCTCCATCGATCTCGGCTGTGTTAAAAAGGTTGGACACTTACAGCCTTCTGCTATCTAAAATTTTTTGACCCCATAAAATGCGCTATGTATATGTTGGGGGGTATAGAAATTGCCAAGTGTTGGATTAAAACAGCAATCTGCCGAAAAAATAACAAATCCAAGATGGGCCGTCCAAAAATGGCACGCTTTTTTTTAAAGGCATAATTTTTATGTGATTAGTAACTTTGATTGCAACCTCCTAAAAATAGTGCTGTTTGTTTACCATTAAAAGCCATAAAATTTTCTACAAGATCTTATACTTAATTAGGTATAGTTTTAAGGATGGTAAGGGTAGTAAATTTGTTAAAAAGGTGTTTTTTTTTTAGCATTTTTTTTGACACAAAGATTACTTTTTTATAGTTATATTTTCTTCCAATAATAGTAAAAACCATTATACCAATGCATCCATATTTTCCCACAAATTGACCTGATATCATACGCAGATGGCATAAAAATATCAGGAGCATTCGGTTTACCAAAAGCAAGGTATGTTATTACGTAACGAAGTTCATAAGCGTATTGAGATTAAGCTTTTACCCCTCGTCTACCTATGCCATTTTTTGTAAGGAGGGGGGGGGGGGTGGTTACACCACCGGTGATATTTCTGTATGATACTGAACCCACGATTCCTGTAAATTTGGCTACCAAAAAGATATAGCTTAGAGTTTCTCTTTCCCAGTGGTACCAATAGTAAGTTACCAAACATCCCCCATATGATGGTCGACTATGACGTCATAGGTTAAGGACGGAAAAAGTCGCCGCAAATACTGGACTAAAGGGGGGGAAAGCATATTCGCATTTTAGTGATCTCAAACACCTTATTTATTACTAGCTGCTAAAATGATTCTCTATCTAATTGTATATAAGCTAATTTCCTTTCCCATCAAATAGAGGCCAAATACGCATGAAAACTAGATTATTCCTAACTTTTTTGGCGAAAAATTGAATTTTCCCTATGTGTATCTATGGGGAAAATGGCAGTTGTGCTGACATGCGAAACTTTATGACGTCATTGTGAAAAAGTATATGCTAGGCCGTGGTCAAGGTACCATGTGGGGAATCAATGGAAAGAGAGGAC
The DNA here is from genome assembly GCA_023653785.1 of Ophioderma brevispina. Lineage (NCBI taxonomy): Eukaryota > Metazoa > Echinodermata > Ophiuroidea > Amphilepidida > Ophiodermatidae > Ophioderma > Ophioderma brevispina. The sequence goes on from JAMKCH010083128.1 coordinate 7,315, forward strand.
CATGCTATCATATTGGTGTACCAAATCAAGTGTCTGTGATTTCCTGTGTTGTGCTAGCGTATGTTGGTTTATTATCTTCCGAAGGGGGTTTCTTTTGCCCCCAACGACCATCACTTTTTGATACCCTGTTATCTACCTGTACCCGGTTGATGTTGTTTTGGAGAAAATATGAAATGTGAGCCGGAAATGGACGGGGGGAAGCATGTCAATTGACCTAATTATACATTAAATAATTTGTCCCAAAAAAGACGTGGCCGGTTTAGAGCGAGCCGCGGGGGAAAAACCTGAAGGGCCGGGGGGGGTTCAGTAGACGAAGTTGAATGAATTGCATGATGAATGAATTGACTGAATGATAATGAATGAATGATATGAATTGAATGAATGAATACAATTTAATAAATTGTAGTAATTGCTTTTGTGATTTCATAATATTATTTTTTTCCTTTAGACTACTGGCCTTTATTCACACACACACATAAAATCAGAACAAACATCAAAAAATACATACAGATTTATAAAAACTGACATCCACAGTGAAAGATGCTGTTTAGGTCTGTTACATTCAAAAAATCCTACAGGTACAATGTACATATATGGGGACACCCACCCACAGGGCTAAAAATTGTAACCTGACCAAATATATCCCAAAAACATGCAAGCGTCGCGAAAACACACCTTAAAAAGAACCTTATGAAAAATATAAAAATGTCCGGCAAACCAGCACATGTTGATATTGTGTTCCCTGCCACTGCTTAGATAATTGGGGTGGGGTGGGGATAAAATCCATCCAAAATGATTCCACTCCCATAAAATGCACCTATAAAATGTTTAAGGAAAATATATAGTGTGCAGCTAGTACAACGTAATCACTAAAAAAGCCCAATTCGAAGCCGTTTTTGAGCGCCCACAACACCCTAGATAGTGCCCATCTCCAACTGGTGGCACGGTTCTGGGACACCTGGCATATAGTATAAATTTTATTTTAAATATTTCACTAGCACTTTGAGTGCTTCGTGTATACATTAAACAATCCATTAGATCACTTTTCCATTATTCAAAAAATGAAATCCCCGGAAGGCCGAAATTTCCCTATCATATACGACATCCCTCGGCTGTCATTGCGCCCGAGCCGTTACAATTATTGCATCAAAATGCGTAAAAAAAAAGCAAAAAATAAAAGCTATCCTGACCCTTATGGTAAAAGATCTCTCCATTTATGATAATCGACTGGTAGTCGATTTAAATTGGTGGTTGGTATTTAAAACAAAAAATATATGTTTCCATACTGTAACTAATTGAATTTTTCTCTTATCCACTACCAACACCTGTATCCAAAAGGAGTTGACGATCTACAATGAAAATAATACGGTGGAGAGGCTCGATATCATCACACACAAAAAGTTAGTCATTATGTTCTATAGCGCCCCATTTAAAAAAAAAAAAGGTGGAGCAATAATTATGCTGATACAATTGGAAATGAACGTTCGTAGAGTTTTGAGTCTATGCGAGGCATCACAGTGGTTAAAGTAAAAGGAGTTGGAGGAGTGGCGGGTAATATCATGAAACTTGTTTTTTAAGCAATTATTTTTATTCTTATTCCCACAATCAAGGTGCCTAGAATGAACAGTGTAATTTAATGGTTATCTTCCATCTCTAGGATATGGCAAGATATGAGTTTGTATACTGGAATCAAGGGATATTGCCCTAGAGGAATAATCTCCTGCTGTTTTTAACCTGATACTGTCTTTTATATCACAATACCAGATCTAAACAATGTTTCCAGAAGAATGCCTCATTTATTCATATTTTAGTAACAAGAATTACACCAAAACAATCTCGTTGAGAATATGTCTCAATGCGGTTCTTTAAACGAATTAGTAGCCCAGCAATCTTTTATTAAAGGGTTCTTAATATGTTCTATAAAAAACTCAGTGTTCTGAAAAATACATTAAATAGCAGCCAGCTCTCGCTACAAAGCTTGATTGAATTTCTGAACAGCAATTCCAATTGGCATCGTGTGGATGTGATCAAATAACGTTGATTCAAGGAAATCAATAAGACACATTACAAAATTGATCTGCAATTACCGCCATACTAAAACCTCCCTTTGAACAGGGTTAGGAGCATAGTCATTCTCTTAAATCTTATTCTGAAAACACCATTCCAAAACAAAGTATACAAAATAATATTCAAGCTCCTATAAAAATTGCTCGGGAGGAGGTTTTTGGAAAATACTGAAAAGGGATTATACAAGCTTTAGACACAGACAAAAAGTTTTGGTTCAATGTTCCTTCTTAACCACATTTGAGGGGTTTTTTATATCAGCAATTCACTGGAGTGAAGTTATACATCATATCATATTAGTTTCATATTCAGGGATAGATATGCATACCTAAATAAAAATGGAATCGTTTGACCAATTCATCTGTCTATTTTTCACAAAGAAAACATTTTAATTCTTTAAATCTGTCTAGCCTATTAAATCGTTACTTTTTCGTATATGCAAAACCAAGAAAATACTGGAAAATTTATCCAACGCTCCAATGTTTTCTTGGAAAGAGTCATTGTACGTCCCCTAGTATATGCTTTGTTTGTTTATTTAATTCTTTACCTTGGGATCCATATTCAGAGGAAAACTTAAGTCATTTCCCATCTGTTTTCTTCCATATGGCCCAGCAACATCATAAAAAAACTTACAAATTAAGAATTTCTTAATTACATTATTATAAATACCCAAATATTGGCAACTTAATATATATATTGGTCTCATATGCACACTGACTTATTTTAATATCATAATCTTTTAAATCACCCAATGATACAAAGAAGACGGCATATTATACCTTTACATTTCTGTGATTACACGGAATTAGAATTGCTATAAAGGTCGAATTACAAAAAAAATTGTAAGGCGACCAACACGTTCCCCTTTTTGAATCAATTATTTGTCCTCTACGACAGTGAACAACCTTGACGTAAGACCGCTAACACAAATTTGAAGAAATGAGAGGCATACCTATATTATTTAAACGCAACTTTAAATCCGTTATATTTATCCATCTCTGGAATCGGGCACAATAAGCCAAATTTACCAGAAAGTTATTAATACAATTCCAACTAATTTTATCAAATGCTCTTTTCAATCAATAATACAGTCAAAACACACTCAGAACTATTGCTCAACAGCGTAAAACTTTATGAATCATATCTAAAAGGAATCTAACATTTTCGCCAATGTATAGAGACCCTTTTAAGAGCGGTTTGATCATGAAGTGATTAATCTAGTCGCAAGGACAAAGCTTTTCATCGATTGCAGGCGACCTTTGGAATTATTTTAATCTAAGTTCAGGAGTGTCGTCAGGAATTAAGATGCGGCTTCCAGTTTTCCAGTTATCATACGAATCTTCGATTAGCCTTTTAGGCAACGAGGGTAAGGATTACATCTCCTTTGTGAAACTGACAGCGCTACCGTATCAAAAAATAGTCAGAGTTCACGAGCCGGACACTAATTTCATGTGTCTTCAAAAAACGATTTATAAAACCCTCGATGGAAAAACATCAGTTCTCAATGATGATTTATCATTAGGCAATGACCACGAGAGCTTTCCAACATTTCCCCAATTCGTTAATCGTCCATATATTTTAAACCCAACTACGGTATCTAGCTCCGGAATAGAAGGGGTTGTTGTACAAAAACAAGACCGAGTCAAGGTGTCACTATATATCATGTTAATATTTCAATGTTTACAAATTTTGATAAAAAAACAGCCTCAGATTAAGAATATCCCTAGGTTCTGTGCAAATCCATCACCATCAACAATAACATTTTTAATACGTTTTCTCAGATTGTTTTTTTTCTAAATTAAGAAAATACCTACTACTTCTTTTCCCCGTCTGCAACCCACTGAGCTTTGACAGTATACAAAAAGCGCGTGCTTTTTTCACATCATATAATACTTCAGAGAACGTCTCTGTTTCTTTCGAGCTGTGATGAGGAAGTTTTACATCTATTTGGATAACGTTTGCTATTTATGGATTTTTATTCAGTTTTTGAGCATGAAATCAATACAAAATTCATACCATTCTACGATTCCTGCCCGTTTTTTTAACTCTAACTGAAACCAAAGTAAATATTTGAAACCCTATGATTGAGACTGAACGAGGCAAGGTTGAATTGATACCTATATTGCAAGTCTTGAGACATGCCCAGGTCTCGGGTTTTTGTAACGGCGGGTACGCGGGTGGTTACCGCGACCAGAATACCAGTTACCCCACCCCCCCTCCCCGAGACTTATAATTTTTGGGGTTTTCTGAACATCTACAGAGCGATCTATATACTGATTTTATGGGTATGTCTGGTTTAGGAATTAAACAAGTAAAACATGGCTAATTCCAGGCTTGGCTATCACGACTTCTTAAATTATGCATTGCGGTCAAACAACAACTTGGTAAATCAACAAGATTGGCAGCTTCAGTATTATATTTATACAAACAACAGGGAAGTCTTAGACATGAGCCATTGTGTAAATGAAAGTAAATCAGGTGAAAGTCTGGACTCAGAAGATTTTCAGATAATATTATTTTTTTGGTAATAAAAGTCAACTAGAAAACCTATATATAAATAACCGCTAAATGCACTTGCCGAAATTGAAGATTGAGATGAATCGGATTTTCGTTTTGATGCAGAAGCATTGATGTGTTATTAATTACGTCCACATAGCTACATGTGTATACACAAAATTCTGGATCGAATTTTATACAAAGTTGTGATTTTATATATGAAGGACTCGTATGTGTAAGCAGTAGCTATTTCACAAGTGATTAGTATAGGACAAGCATTATGTAAATGCAAAAACCCGCTTTTTTTTTTGGAAATTGAGGGCGCCCTCTTCAGGAAATATATGTGTCGGCCCTTAATTAGTTGATATCAGCGTGCCAACGTACATAGCCTCCCAAAACAGGTTGTTGCAACTCACTAAGACAAAACACTTTCTAATTGTAGGACCATGATTTCTTCAGCAGCAAACTATATTAACACACCTTCCATTTGGGTTATAGAATGGCTATGTCAAACCTTCGTGGTATGGATTGAAAATCAGAACAAGATTTCTAAATTTTTCGCGGCGACGTGTTAATATCCGCATTTAAGGTTTATAAGTTATGATGTCATGTAGATCACAGCTTAATGTCCTATTAGGTATGTTAGGTATCAAGTGCTAATACTAATTGCTATACAGTTAATTTACCAAATTTCCATAAAAGATGGTTTGTCTTTCCCGATTAGTAAAATGTTTAAAATAATAGGCGCGTTGCACCGAATATTCCTTCCAGTGGTATGCTACAAAATTACATCTCAGGATAGCTTTCGTCCCTTTCTTAAAGTTTTTAAAAAACTTAATATCAAACTGTAATACCTGCTTCAGATTTTGTTTTTAAAATTTTATTAAAAGGGGCATTTCGCGATGCTTAAAGCATGCATTGTATTTTAAAAGGAACCTAACACTGTGAAAAATGTTCAGTGTGAAAATAACGTTGTTTTGACTGGCAGCTAGGAATAGCTCACAAAAGTTAAAACGACTTTTTTACAGTTTATTTGCACGTTTTGTGACCCGCGCCATGTCAAAACAACGTTTTGTAAGAACATTTTTAACAGTGTATAATGCCTTTTGTACCTTCAATGTGATGGGGATTTTGGTTAATGGCGTTGTTCCTGCATTGTAAAAAATTTTATGATGAGAATTTTTGAGCAAACAAGTGCCGCAGTAAACCAATCTCTCTGTGTAACTGATTTGTGATGACACTGCAGTTACAGAATAACTGCGTTCTGAACAATTAAGGGGTACACTAACGGAAATTTGATATACTAAGTGTGTTATTAGGTTCAAATTTGTAAAAAAATCAAATTGAGCTTAATTGCATTGATTAGGTTCTGGCCATATCAAAGGAACTTAGATTCGAATATTTCATTTTTTGGTGTAAATGCCAATAAATAAAAAAGGATGATTTTTACTTCAATTTTGCACATTAGACTATTATTTAAACTAACAAATTTTAATATCAGCGTGATAGATAATTTAATTCTCTTTCAGATGACACATTGCGTTCAGTTGAAGATTTGCAATCAAAAGTTACGCCTAAAATCGGTTCGTTAGACAAATCGGCGGCCATCATTGTTGCGGCGCCATCTGGGTTGCTATTTTAACTAGTGTAGCTTGTTAACTTGGAAATAAATGAGACGCGCCGCACAGATTTGTGGAAGTCTTTTGGAGACGATGCACGTTGCGACTTGAGTGAGGCCCACACACTGGATAAGAATTCCTTTTAAAAGGGACGTATGGTAAACATCAAGATTGGTGTTCCATGCAATGCGGTTTCTACTTCAAAATAATACCAGATGTTATCAGAAAACAAAAATTCCTTTAAAAGGAAGGGGCGGCCCCAACGGAGGAGTTTGTTTGGTGTTCTATGTGAGTTGGGAAAGTACTTTTTAGAAAGAAAACGTTATTGACACCAATATCAGATTTTGGAGATTCGCGAAAGTTTTATTGCAACTTTTTTAGTACAAAGATGTTTGAAATTAAGTATAAAAAATATATATATATTGAAATACAAGAATATTAGTTTCTGAACAGTTAGTTGTTGGAGTGAGTGATGAAAGTTGCAATCTTTGTATAGAGCCAATCCAATATTAGCGTATTATAGGGAATTATAAGGGGGAAAGTAGGAAAGCTTTATTTTGTAGCGCAAATACAATGGTTAAAGAAATTGTTTAAGTGTTTACACAAAGAAACTATACTAAGAAAATACTTGGTGTTTATTAATCTTTTGTGGCACTTAAGAATTGGATATGGTTTATTTCAGCATCTTTCATTTTAGGGAGTGGGATTGTTTATTGACGGCACAGTGTTTGGCACCCGGAAGAAACAACTGATGGGGTGGATTTTGAGAGGTGCCTGTGTTTGTTGTGGTCAATGATAGGTGTAACATGGACCCTGCCCTTGAGTGATAGGACCCTTGCATTCAGAAACGCAAATGAGGGTGTTGCTGTGCTTGAAAACCATAAATGGAGTTTGGTTTAATTGAATAGCATACTCCAATGAGGTCAAAGTTACATTTTCAGCTTATGTTACAACGTGACCTTCACAAGACATTTTGACTGGTATGCGGCTTTTTGACCTTATTCAAAAATGAGGGATTCCTATGTTGCACCATTTTGACATTTATAAACCGCTATTAAATGGCATAAAAAAATCAACCTTGTTCAATTTTTACAAATTTGAAAGTGTTTAAATTAGGCAACCGGTAAAGGTGAGACACTGAGACTTCAAAACAACAGTAAAATGTTTGCCATCACAGTAATATTTTGCATAAATATGGGCCTACATTTGGCACTAAAATTTGTCTGATATTCTGCTGTTTTCTACGACTCTATCGCGTGAATGTTATGCACCACAAATGTATAAAAAAACGAATGCCTAGTTTAAGTTTCACCAGATTTGAAGTGTTATTTTGAATTATGATCCAAGTGGGCCCTTAATATAAGATAAAATGTTGATGACCAAGGACTCTTTATTAATTAATTGCATTAATTAGCAGGACTAATGTGCATAAAAATTGGTATAAAGATGGAGTTGTTCATTTTACGCCTATCGGGCATACCCGAATTGTTTACCCCCAATAACAATAGAATTTCGCGGTCTCGGCTTTCGTGGTGCGGCGGGCTGGGGCGGTACCAAGGGTAGGGTTGTGTGGTTTTGTGCGGTAACAAACGCCAGGGTTCCGAATTATAGAAAGGTGTTGCCAATCACCCCTTCCACCATACACATACCATCCAATTCCAGGTTTCATTGTCACACATTTAAAAAATGAAGAAAAAAATTAACTTAATAAAAAAAACATATATGTTAATTATTTTATAAAATCGAGTTGTAATTTTGTTTTTTGATCTTTTTCTCCCACTTTTTTTCTTTTTTTTATTTATATTTGTTAAATCTTATTTTTTTTGGGTTTGTTGTTTGGGCACATTTCTATTTTTTATTTTATAATGTTTACAAACAACATTTTTCTCGTATTTCTTTTGAATGTATTTTGTCATTTTTTTTTGTCATAGTTTTATATTGGGTTTTATTTAGTTCAATAATTTGTATTACTTTTTGTTTTAATACTTTGTTCATCATTTCGCTCATTTAAATGCTTTATTTTATGGTCTTCACCTTACAACTAGGAGGGTTTTCGTCTTCGATATTTTGATTTTTCTTATATTTAGTGTTTAATACTTTTAATTACTTATCTACGTTGTTCGTATGTATGCTCAAGTTTCATTATTATTATTGCTGTTTTTATTTTAATTAGTTTTAGCTAAACCAGCCACATTTCCCTGAACAAACTCCTTGCTGTATATTGTATCAACGTGTATATTTGTGTATTAGTGCATTTTGCTTATATTTTTACATTTATTTTTGTTTATACCTTTTGTTATTAGGCAATGGATTGGATATTAGTTCCAGTTACCAGCCCCACCCTACCGAATTTCATTTTTATAAAATACTTTCATTTATTTTGGTTTTAAATTAAAAGTCAATTTTTGCAAATCTTTAAAAACAGATCATTTAACTGTAAGGATTCTCATAATATCAGGCATGTTCTGACAGCATCATTTTAACATAATTTTTGTGGCCTGAGTTGGAGGGTTACTTAGTGGTTAATCATGACAATTTTAGATATCCATACCAATGCTCCTGATAATACTCTGCGATCGAGCTTACAATATTCATCTTGAAAAATGTTGATTTTTTGACAGGAAGGAGGAAATATTACTTAAAGTTATTCCAAACTGTTATAAATTATGGTGTATAGAATATGATTGTAGGTGTAGACACCACTCGTATATCCAATGACGTAACACATTTATATGAAATCTTGGGGAAATATTAGGAATAATGAATATAGTGACCTCTTTTTTCGAACAGTCAACAGGAAAACTAACAATCAAATTTTTTTTTTTTTTTTTTCCATTGGCCCTTAGATTTTTGGTTTTATTTAAGATGCTTATATTATTTTTATGTATTTTTAATTAATTTTAATTTAATCTTGTTTTTCTTTTAAATTCTTATTGTTTCCTTCTTTCTTTTTTATTGTCATTTAGCGTTTTCTATTGTTCACTCAGTGTTCGATTGTTACTTCCTTTTGAATTTTTATTTTGATTTTATTCATATTTTAAATTTATTTTTCTTTGTTTCCATGTTAATTTTTGTTCATTAACTTTTGTGTCATTAATGTAATTTTCCAAAAAACAAAATATTTGTATGTATTTTTAATTAATTTTAATGTTAATATTGTTTTTCTTTTAAAATCTTTATTTGTTATTGTCTTTCTTTTTATTTGTAATTTGTAGCGTTTTCTTTTGTCAATCATGTTTCATTTGTTAATTCTTTTGAAGTTTTTTATTTTGTATTTTATATATGGTGTTTTAACATTATTTCTTTTGTTTCCGTTCTAATTTTGTCAGTTCACGTATATGATATTTTCATTTTGGTCCACTTATATCCGCAGCTTCGTTGTATTCAATTAAGCTGAGCGTAGGTTGGTGTTAAAAAGAAAAACAAGGGGAAAGGGAGACAGAGAAAAAAGCAAAACAACGGAACATCTTTCCTGGTACAAAAGCTCTAAACAAGAACAAAACTAAATAACAACAATGAAAAAGCAAACTTCCTTGACCGATATTCGAACCAGGGACCAAGGTGGGAAATAATACATGAGTGTTAGGCCGTACTTAGACCCGCGGGCCCACATAGGAACTATTATACCTTCGTGTACTTTGCTCAAGTGTATTAAACAAAGGTGACGGGAATACCGCTCTGATGCTGCGCGTCACAATTGGAACATTGACCCAATATGGATCAGACGTGCCGTGTACGTGGAGGATACACGTCACAATAGAGTGTTTTGAAAAATATTCCTTAAATTTCGCAAGGGAAAATGTGAGAAATTCTTCTTGATTAAATTAAATCTATGCCGAAAGAAATTATTTTTAGGTATCGCGGTAATCTCGAGCAAACTCCTCATATTTTTTGTCACCATATTTGGGAACATGCGCTATGTAAACATAATCGTGATGCTAACGTAGAAATTCACCAAATTGGTCTAACACAGTTCCTCGGCGGTCGGAAAAGTGTGTATGTCTGTGTCACAGACTGCGCAAAAATATTATATTAGTACTACAGTTATCTCCGGAAAACGAGGGGTTCTATGACCTTGCTTTTGCAGCAGAGGGTCCGTTTACTTATTTTTGTTGGAATATGTTCGTTTAATGGGTTGATGCAAAAATATGACTTTTGAAAATCTTGAGGGCGCACTATTTTTCAATGTGCCAGTTTAGTCTTAATATGCCACATCTATTATATGTGCACCAATGAACTCGTAAGCACTCCCAAAGATACCCCCCAGTGGGTAGCGTCGGGTAGCTGGTGGTAGAGGGGGAAAGGAAAGGGGGTTTTATCAGTGACGTAGCAATACTGGGGACTGAGGAAAGCCCTCTGGGAGATAAGTTGAGGAAAAGTCAGGGAAGTTTGAGTGAGTAAATCATGAGAATCAGTCGTTTTTTGACGTTGTCTCCGATCGGGATGAATTTCCTCGGCACGGTCTATCTTCCGCTGCAACGCGCTTTTGCCTCGACCAGCGTTATGGGTGCGTGACATCTCTAGGCCGCTGGAAGGACCAGCCTCCCATAGAATCTACGGGAGTTCGTCGCTACTTCCCTGTTAAAATGGTCAAGGGGCTTGTGTTAAGCGGTGGGGGGGGTTTTCGTGATGACGCGTAGTGAGGCGGTTAATACCCAGTATTCATTGTCACCTCCGCGGTATTTTTTGAAACCATCCGCCATCACACATAAGACTACCCACATTTTTTTGACTAATGTTTGAAATCCTTCATACTGAAAGTGAATGTCGCACAGCAAATGAAACACCACACTTTTTGAGGCAATTTGGATGTTCTATCACCCAAGAACCCCGTTTAGTGACCTCACATTCTCTATTCACCAAATGCCCATTGCTTTGAAAGCACAAGTCCTTAAGGCTTTAACACCCATATTTTCATAACGGCATGTGTTCCCGATCGAAGTCGGACGGTAAAATTTCAATTTCTTAAAAAAAAAAAAAAAAAAAAAAAACGAAAAAAATATATAATTTGTTCAGATTTCCCATGGGACTGAAATTCAAACGTGAAACCAAAGTAGTGAGATAAATAGGGCCTATTTGTTACAAACTTCTTGCTCCTCCGGGCAAGAAGATACAGAGGCTGCATTCTGATATACGCGCCTACCCTTTGCTCCGACCCTTTAGTAAGTGCCCTTCTGCATGTTCCGTATATGGACTCTGGCCAGTGGCGGCGCCATGCAGATCTTCCTGTTTGGGGGGGGGGGTGGGGGGGGGTTTTCGGCCTGGTTGGTAGGTGGGTGGCGGAAGAACGTTTACATATTTTGTGGAAAACCAATTTGCAGAACTGTTAACCCAATTTTAAGTCCCAATTTGTGTTTGTTTTTGCAGACCAAAATGGTGTGATTTTTGGTGGCTCCGCCAAAATAAATGTTTTGCCACTAAGGACCTATTACTTTTTTATCGGGGAGAGGTGGGATGTTATGGCCGGGGCCGTATACGGGAGGAAAAAGAAAAAAATGCGGGGAAGGGAAAGGAGAGGGAAATGGCACACACACCCCAGCCCCCAGGGCACGAGGGTTGCCATTTCTGAATGTTCTGATCTGTTCCCCTCGGCAGTGGCCAAGGCTGATAATTCTTTTTCGGGGGGATTTCTGGGGAGTGGGGAGGGAAGAAGTTAAATTACAATTTTTAAAAAACCCAATTTATTGCAGATTTTTTAAACAATTTTGTCCCAAATTGCTGTTTTGGCCAAAATGTGGTGTGATTTTGGTCCCCAAATCACTGATTTTGGCCAAACGATCGTAATTTTTTTTCGGGAAGGGAGGGAGTGCAGTAGATGCAATGTTCTTGGTGGGGAGGAGGGGTGAGGATGGAACATTGCTCACCCATCGGCACCGCACCACAGCTAATAGTGAGCAACATCACAGCTAAACATAATGAAATGGACTCTTGACGTAAAGCTAGAAAATGACACCCTTGGATTAACCAAAATTGAAACAATATTTTTACTACCTACCACATGTGTTCAAAATGGTGAACATGGATTAGACACAATGTTTTCTTGTTGGGGAACATTATTTGCAAGCTTTTTGGTCGCTTGCTAATATTTGAAACAATCTGAACCGTTTCTAAAAAATTGTAACATCATTTTGGTGTTCAAATGAACCAGTTTTTGAAAACAGGAGGGTGTGTAAAATAAAGTGTGTTACATTACAAACATGTTAGTGTCAAAAAATGTATTTAAATTTGAAAAGGATAGTGTGAAGAGTTAGAAACATGTGTGTGTTTTCCATATAATAATCTACAATGGTCAAAATAGAAATGTCATTTACCAAATTGAGAACACATAAATAATGTGTTCAAATTTGGTGTGTTCAAAAATAGATTTCATTCAAAGTGTTTCAAATAGCCAGATTTTTGACCATGAAATGTTAAACATGAGAAGCAGTGGACGCATAAATATGTGTTTACTCTGCATGGATGATTTGTCAAGATAACAGCAAATTATAGTTTTCCAACCTGTACAGAAAATGTCACTCAAAGAACCCATGCAAAGAAATAATTCCAAATTGAAATCAAAATATTTATTACAAATTCCATTGGCACGTGGTTTACATCCATGGACAGAAACATTCACTTCACTACTCGCTTAATCTAACCAATCCTAAATCGCAAATAAATATACTCAGAGTGATATAAACCAATTCAAAATTGGCAATTCTATTACTCCTAGCTGTCCACACATTATAATAAGGATAAATTGAAAAATTGTCCACTCCGTGGTAAGTTCACTCCAGCTACGTGAGCGAGCAGTCGAATTTCAACACCCCGATCGGACAGAATACAAGAAACATTGTCATTACTATTGTGGCCCGTAATAAAACAAAATAGATAAATATTTTTTTCAACTCTTATTATAATACACAATAAACTCCTCTCGATACACCAGTCTTAAATGATTCCGCTGGTGATGTTAAGAATGATTGATGGATTTTTCTTCTAGTTGCTGGCCGCGTATCTCGACCAAGTAGAAATAGACTTTGCCGCTATTTGATCACGTGATTTCTTGAGAAAAAAATCCCGATTACGTAATCAAAGCGTTCAAGAATTGAACACCGTACAGAAAAATCCGTAAAATGCATTCATAACACTGTGTTCCAAAAAAGATGTTCCACGATTGGAACACTGATGCTTCATTCACATTTTTATATTTATTTAGTCAAGCTTTTAATCGACATTCTGCTCGCAGGTATAGGGCCTAGGCTACCGTAGCTAGGCTAGGCATAAGGGAGCCAGGGCCCGACTGACCTGGTGTGCCAGCAAGAAAATGGTGGTTCAATCATACTGTCTTCATTACACACGTTTGTCTTCTTTACCCCCAAAATAATTATTAGTCCTCGTGTATGCAGCCTCTATCTAACCCCCCCAAAAACCCCCAACTAACCTTTTATTAAAACTTGTTATTATGCTAAGTCGACCTATTGACACTTATTTATGGTCGCGACATGACGGTGTTCATCACTTGAACGCTAAAGGTCATCTGTTTTGAACACATAGTTTAAAAGATGTCATCACATATTTTAATGCCATGTCCAACTGAACACCTTTGAACACTCTGGCATAAACAGTGAACACGTCTGTCAAAATGGTGTTCTATGCCTAACATCACACGTTCAGCCTGTTAATTGACATCAAAATTACGCGGCATGTATCCAACACTGTCATTTCATTTAGAGTGTAATACCATGGACCAGTTTGTAAGGATTTAATGTATTTGGTTCGGGTTTGGGGTTGACCACACTGAAAACATTACTTTGTCATGCAAATAATTTTTTTGATCGTTAATTGGTCCATTTTAGTACTGACAATTACATTTCAACTAAAATGCAAATAATGCATTCATAATTTGCCATTTTGATACGACATGACTAATTCGATAAAAAACTATAAATTCATAATTTGTCGTACCCTAAACTTAATTTGGTAATGCACTATAAATGGAAAATTAACGACAATTTCGTGTTATTCAAATTTTGTCTGAATTTTTAAAAAGTGAAATTTGTATAAACCTTAAGAATATCTTCGATATCTAAATCATTTTGGACAAGGTAATAATTGTTATTGAACAATTATGGAAAACATTTTTAGCTTTTATTTTTTAATGATAAAATTCAAATGCATGACAATTTTTTAATTTGTCAATAAGAACCCTTTTCTTGACAACTTTAAATGTTTTTCAGTGCATGGACAAAGATGAAAATATCATTCAAACATAACGCCCGATGGTTGAAACACCCTTTGAACGGCTTTTGAATGACCCATAAAATATGTCATGTCTAGATGAACCTAGTTTGAAAATTGCCGCTTTTTAACTCTTTAACTTTACTATAAG
>JAMKCH010083129.1:0-20549 GCA_023653785.1 Ophioderma brevispina
ACACTTCTTAACCCCTTTAGTCAATTAGTGGATCTTGCACATGTTTCATAAAGCTATACATTGTATTTAATTTTTTTAAAAAAAGGAAAAACGGTTATGCCACTTTCTGTCAACTTGACAAATTTTGGCATGGTTCATATTCCGGATCAGCACCCTCAGAATTGTCCAAAAAAACACTTCTTAAACCTTTCGTCAAAGAATTGATTTTTGTGCCTGGTTTGATAAATAAATAAGGCAAATTGGGTAATTTCCCTTTAAAAATCCACTTTCCATCAATGTGGTGATTTTGTAATGTGTCTTTTTTTTAAATCAGCACCCTCCATTGACAGAAAACAACTTCTTACAAAAAACCACATAGAGCCAATTATTAATCTTGCCACATGGTTTCATAAGCTATATTAAAAACAAAAAAGGAAAATACGGGTAGCCCCTTTAAAATCCATTTCCCACTTTCCACCAATTTGACAATTTTGCATGGTGCAATTCGAAATCAGCAGCACCTCGAATGGGGGGGGGGGGGGGGGGGGGGGGGGGTGTCCAAAAACCCTTCTCAAACCTTTAGTGTATCTTGATTAGGGTTCCCTCAATTATGCCACCCATGGATCCCCTACTAAAAGGTACTGAATAAATGAGCACCATTAGAAGCCATGAAACTTGGGAGTTGAAGAGGATCCTATAACCAGAAAATGATCTGTTTTCTACTCCCATAATCTACGTGAAATTTGCATTTTCTCAACAAAAACACCTACGATAATTCTGACCATTAATGCCACAAATTACACAGGTCTTTCCAAAACAGATAGTTTCTTCTTTGTAAAAAAATGGTACAAAACAGCCAAACAAAAATAAATATCCTTGTACCCCCAACTCTTACATGACCGTTGTCTCGCGGGGGTGTTATTACTCATTCTTTGACCAAATGGGTCCGTGTGATGTTTTTCTGGACAACTGTGGGCATTATTTCCCTCCCACATTTAAATGAATGTCTGCAAATGCTCCAACTATCTATGTCCTTGATTTCTTCTCCTCATGACAAATTACTTGGCAAGCTTAAAGGCCTTGCACCACTAAGAAATACATTACCAATAATTACCAATAGGGCAGGAAGTCAACCCTTCTTTAAATGGCAAGATCTAGGGGACTTTACAATCAGGTCCTCTCGAATAAGTGACATAATTGATCAAAATCAAAAATCAGTATTTCATAATTATTCACACTACTATAGCAAAGAGCTGTTCAAAGATCAAAATCTGCACATTTGTAACACCTGTATAGGAGAATGACTTTAAGAACTGGCATAGGTATGTGTACATTGTAGAAATAGCCTAGCCCTAAACATAAAAAATACACTTGATCTCATGAGACCAAACATCAGTGGTTGATAAGTAGATTTTAGTTTATATTGTTTGTCTCTATTTCCCTCCATATATTGTTTTTTCAGGTTTCATTTCACCCAAGCACAAGGATCTTCCTTTTTGCCTGGACTGGAATCCTTATTTGTTCCTTTGTTAGTCTCTTCTGACCCTTGACCAAGATATTTATTATCCCTTTTCTATGTATCTCACTGAAGACTGAATTAATCTTTCCCTGCATGACCTCTGACCTATGACCCGTATTACTGTCACGGAAAGGGGATTCCACTTAATGAGTTTTTTTTCATCCAACTTTCATTCAAATCAATTAGATCCTCTTGGCTCGAGGGGCCACTTAAAATTTGTGGACAAGTGGATGCAACCAAAATCCAACTTTCTCCCACATGACCACTGTCATTGAAAGGGATACTCACCATTGTGGTGCCAGTGTATTCATGGGCAGTATTTGCCGGCCCCAAATTTGTTTTTTCTTGCAATATGGGTTCAAGAGGAAGGCTTGAAGAGAGTATAGTAAAACCAGGAAAACACTGATGTAAGTGTTTTTAATATAAGGTTTGCTACAATAACATTACTGGTCCTAATCCCTCATGTACTTGGCAATGCTTTATACAAAATTAAAGCACAGGGCTGTGGTCTGCGTTGGTGGTGGGGTGGGTGGGGGCGGGATACTCTTAACGACCACTAAATTTCTTGTAGATGATTTATTTCTGCAGGTACGTATACATATAACCCTTTACCCCAGGACCTGTACTAGGCATTTCCGTCCCCACACACTTTAGCAGTAAAGATTCTCTACTTGAGGCATGCTGCCAAACCACTTCTGTGGGCAGACCAACCAATTATCAGGTGACAGTTTCATCATTGAAAAACAGCCTAGAGGCGAGACTTAGTCTAGAATCTAGAGCAGCCTCCAGTCAGAATTTGCTAGTCTCGCTAGCTTTATCAATGGTTTCAATTCACTGTCACTAACACATGGAACTCTGAAGCAATCTGGGCTAGAAGTAGCCCCAAGTCCGGGCAATTCTACCTAGACCAGCAGTTCAGAGTGTCCAAAAGTTTCAAATTAGATCTACAAATATCAGTAAAACTAATAAAATACAATGAAACAATAAATAATATCTTGAATGAAAAAATTAAATAAAACAACAACAATAAATAAATAAAAAATACATCAGTCCTCGGAACGCATGTGTTGCCTGCTGTCCGCGGTTTGTGAGAAATAGGCCTCATATGACCTTGGCATGTGACTCTTTGAACCACATCAACAAATGAGATCCAATGTTTGCACCTATGGCTTAAGTTTGGTTCCAATTGATAAATAATAAATATAATGCAAGCAATTTAACACCCACAACACTTAAATTGCTCTTTCAGATTCAAATGAAACTTTGCAATTAAGGTGGTGATGTCTCTTCCCATGAAACACATAATATTACATGTATCATACACTCAGGGCTACAACATTAAAAAAGGGCTCAAAATTGAAAAATAGGTTAGCCTCGAGAGAACTTTTTACAAACTAACAAATTTCGATAGTTGACACCCGGATTACGAATCCAGAGGTTTGTAAAATCGAGGGATTGGCAAAAAAACAGAATTACGCAATAAAGAGGAGTCATTAAATTTTAGTGAAAAAAATTAAAATTTACATTTTAGTTTCTGTCATATTTGAAAATAGAAATATTCAGGACTTTATATTTAAAATTTCTTTAAACTGCGATGATATTTGCATTTGTGTTAGAGGACTTTTAATTTATTTATTCCAGTGACGCATGTACAAAATAACCTTTCAACTGCCGAAATTCTCAAAACGCAATGTCCCTGTTTACGGGGTCAAAATGCTGACTATTTTCTCTGGTAAACACCTATTTTCTACATTTATGTAATTTTGCACTATTTGCATATACGATGGATGTTTTTAGAAAGAAAATGACTTTTTATTTCAAATATATACAGTTAGTTATGCTGCTATGACCCAATTATCATGAACATCATCAAAATTTGGTTCAACGTGTACAAAATATGGATTTTGTTTTTATGCCTTATATGATACCTTTAGCAATATCTTTTCAATTCAAGGACATTTTTAAAGCTTCCAATGATATATTTACCATTGATGAACTAAAGAAAAATATAAAAAACCAAAACAATAAAAAAAATAAAAAAGATGAAATTTAAAATCCATTCGTAGCGGATTATATTATTTCACACTTTTTTAGCTAAATGAAACTTACGTTATTCTTAAGCTTTTCTTAAATGTGTGATTATTAAACGTTATTGGCAGTGGTTTTAAAAGGTTATGTATACTTTCAGGGAAACATAAATGTGAGCTATAATGTAAAGGTTTTATACTAGGAACGCCCCCTCTGTTGTTTTACCATAGGCAGAGTACTACCGCAGTGTCCTAAGACACTATTGCATAATATTTCACATTTCAGTTTTTAGCAAATCATTAAAACGTGTAGAAGGACACTGTTACAAGCTCTGTTAAGTCTGAAAGACTGGATTTTAGATATTTCTCTTACCTGCATTAACCCTCATCTTACCAAGAGGGTGGGCATGCCCCCCCTCGTGAAGTTTTCACCGGTGCGCTCTAAATGCCAAAAGCTTCCGAATATAAGGTAGCACCGGTTAGGCATGCTCGTCAAAGTCGAAGGGTGGGGGGGAGGGGTGGTGCCACCCAAAAAATATAGGATGGACATGGAAATTTCTGTTAAAAACTGTCAATATCATAAATTGAGA
Source organism: Ophioderma brevispina (assembly GCA_023653785.1). NCBI lineage: Eukaryota > Metazoa > Echinodermata > Ophiuroidea > Amphilepidida > Ophiodermatidae > Ophioderma > Ophioderma brevispina. The sequence continues at coordinate 4,116 of JAMKCH010083129.1, forward strand.
ACTGAAAAAAACCGCTATGGGATGAAAAATCCGATATTTGTTAGCACTCAATTGGATATTTGCCTATTATCTGCGGAAAATGCCCATTTCGACTCGCGCTCGACGACCTTATAACGTCGTTGTGACGCCATACTAGGTATGGTTAATCTTTTGGTGGACCCCCCTCCACACACACACACTCACACACACACACACCCACAAATGGGGGCACTTTATTCTGGAAATGTCCACGCTATCTCGTTGGTGCATAAGATCTTCTGCACACCCGTGCGGGGCATAAAACCAACTTTGCCGTTGGAATTTTTTACCAAAACTCAAGTCATTGATGGGGTACACACAACCACATAACAGGAAAACTGAAATCGGTTATACAGAGTCAAAATAGCGGTCAAAAACTGATATTTGAGACGCGTAGCAAAAAAAATTGGCAAATCACTTTCCCAACGGACTTTTTCTGTAAAAATTATACTCATAATCGTAGGACTAAATACAATCAAATTAATGAAATAATAATCAAAAAAATTTTAAGATTTAAGGGCCAAAACGAATTCTGAATAGTGCCACAAAAATGCTTTTTTAATGCCTAATGAGTATATAAAAGTGCCATGGCCGATTTGATTCTTTTCCACCAAAATATGCGTAATAGGTTTTTTAAGTCAAATGTCCGCAATATTAGGGCGAATGTTAAATTAGGAAATTCAAAGTCAATATGCCAGCTCATCTTCACCACCAATGATACAAACCGAACAAATGTAACCTGGCCACACCGATATCAAAGAGATTATTCAAATTATCAAAGGAAAACAGGAAAAAACACTATTAAAGAAATTGTTTATCTAAGTAACCCTAGTGAATCTAAACATTTTAAGTATAATGCTGTTTAAAAGAAGATTCAGATGATGATAAGCAGTTGAATTTATGATGCCTTATTACACGCTTTGAGGACTATGTTTAAAGTTGCAATTCGGCTTCTTGACATCAAGAACAACCACTGCCTATGCCATCATCAGTAGAACTGATGGCAGAGCAGAGATGATGTCATTTTTGTGACTGGAGAGATAAGACATATGGCAGTGTAGATTGTTGAAGACATCTTCTCGCTTCGGCAAATCAATTAGATGACTCCGAAGTACGTCTGCAGTAGTTTTCCTTGAATCTCTCACAACACATTGGCAAATGTGTTGACTGGGCAGTGATCGTGAAGAAGTTGGAAGATATTCATAATCAAATCAACTAGATTTATAGAGAGCCTTCTAAAATGTAGGCAACGCGCTGTATAGAAAAAAAAGAAAGAAAAAATATTAAATTAGGGAAGAGGGTGGGATTTCAGTTGCGTCTGAAAGTGGTTTGTTGTCTTGGTACGGAGATCAAAGGGGGTAAGGGCATTCCAAAAGGCAGGGAACAGCGAGGGAAAAAAAAAATGATTAGCACTTTTTACGATCGCTGCCATCTCCTGGAAATATAACATCAAACTGACAGCAGTGCTGGAGCGGAAGAGAATGAAGGATTCTGTGCGAACCTGGAAAAATAAGAGATATATAGGCCGGGATTGATGTGAAATGACAAGTCTTATATGGGTTTTAAAAGAGAGATTTAAAGTGGATCCTTGGGCAATGGGCCAACCAATGAAGAGACGTAGGAGAGGTAATGGGGGGCATGAGTGCCGCTGGAGCTGCTAAATATAAGCCGAACAGATTTGCAGCAGAGCGAAATTTCCACGTACGAAGCACTCGACTCCAGTATGCAACCTGGTTGTTGATGAAGGAGGAAGTAAGCATTAACTCATCTACATAGATTTAAGCAGGGCAAAATTTGCAGTTGGACAATGACGGGGGTTGATATGCGAAACTTCCTAAGGTTATTCCATTGTCGAGGGGACCGGACATCATGTCCTTCATCTTCGACCACGCACGAGGTCGGGCAGAGCGAGAAGGCAGGACAACCTTCTTCCAGATAGTGTAGATACCTTCCTCCGTACTCCTCGTTCTTGAACATTGTTCAGAACTGTTTCTCTCTTCGAAAGTTCAAGGAAAAGGAAGTTGACAAATGTTCGAGTTGAATTTCAGCTACAGCTACATGAAAAGCGCATGGCAACGTTGGCGCAGATTGCAGAGCAACAGTGTCATCTTGATCACTCGCCTCCGAAAATGGTCATCACTGTTCGGGAGGATTGGATGAGGCCGAACAATTATGGTTGACCAGAAAAAAAAAACTTCGAACAATTTCAATCGTGACATTTCATATGAAACATAATTTTCTGGCTTAAAAATGGTCATATAAGACTTTATTAGTACATCACATTACGATCATTTGAGGGGGGAATTGGCACCTTTGGCGGCCTATGATTCTATGGTTGGTGATGCTGACACAACATTAGATATGTGATGGATGCGTTTACGCGTGTGTATGCAAGCAGCAGGATGGACGCTGAGGATCTATACGCGTGTCTGTTCAATGTCAAGGGATGTCAAAACATACAATTTGTGAAAAGAAAAGGCCTCATGATGTTGTTGCAACACAAGAAGACCAAATAATGGTCTGCATTAAGCACGGACCTGAACAATGCCTTTGTCCTTAGATTGGTCAGCTGATTGAAGAATTTATGTACCTTGGTTCGCTCACTAACAACAAGGGCGACAGTAACGCTGAAATCAAGAGGAAGAGTAGCTATTGCAAGGAAACAACACCCAAAACATGATAAACATCTGAAAGAGTAGAAAGTTTCAACAGAGATAAAACTGCAGCTGCTACGGGCACAACTGGTCTTCAGTGTTGCCATATGGAAAGTGAATATAACTGAAAGTGATAACAAACGCATCGATCCGTTTGAAATGTGGTGTTATAGGAGGCTTCTGAGGATATCTTAGCAGGACAAAAGAAACAATGGGTGTGGAGAAGATTAGTTCAGGGACTGATATTAGCACCCTATAAAGAGAGAGAGGAAGCTGAAAATATGTTGGTCACATTATGAGAAGAGAGGAGAACAGCATTGAGAAGAATAATAATCAGGTGAAGTGGAAAGGTCGCGGGAAGAGGTCTCCCGGCAACAGCTTTGACAGATGGAATATGGCGTGGATGATGCAAGGAGAATGGCAAAGCTACAAGTTGGTAGGGACCGAGGAAAATGGCGATAGCTCTTGTGAAGGCCACATCAGTGCCTATGGTCACCACCTGACATGAGAGAGGGAGAGAGTAGTAGCGATTACATCATACATCTAAACTATTGATGTAATGAAGAGGAAACCTGGGCAATTCCTTGGTAACAATTGATTTTAAAAATCATGAGGTGAAACGTAGATTTTTGTGTGGAAGTCGCAACTTAGTCGTGGCCATTTGGAACACATCCAACACATTTGAATCATATAGAAATTTGTTTCTGTGGAAGTTTGTATTGTGAATATTTGGACCTAGCCAGTGGACATTCGAGTTCCCATTGGATATTTTGATACCTAGTGGATATTGCGACATTAATATTCTTTGATGTCCTATTTCTTGACATTTGATTTCTTATGTTGAATTATTACTGTTACAAGTGGGCATTTTACCTGAAAAATACTAGTAGTAGTTTTTGCGCCTGTACGCGCCCATTGATGTTTAAACGAATAAAGCACAGTCATTCATGTGTGGGTCTGTTTTATTCCGTTTGGAATACCCCCCCCCAAAGCACGTAACCTATCATAGGACAGGTTCGAACCAACTGGACAGTTCGAACACAGATGTCGTATTCGTTCTATAGGAATATGCCAGGCGGTTGCCAGACAGATTGAAAACATCGTACTTGATTGGATGTGTCCCTTTTAATATTAATACATCCAATTGACAAACGCTGTTTGAAGCATGGAGGTATATCAGAAGAAAAAAAATCAGCAGAAAGAACAATTCTTTTTACTCTGTATGGGCGATAGGGTTCCTGGCTTCTTGATGAATTTGAGAGCTCAAATTTTCACATGGCGAGATGCATTCATCAGATATCTGCGTAGTGCTAACTAAATTGCAATTTTTATGCAACACCATCTGTCTGACAAGGTGGCTGGACGGAAGATGTGTATGGGAAAACTATTCCATAATGATGTTTATTGACACAAAACCTGCAATTGCCAAGAAACGGAAGTCTTGTGCGTGAAAACAAAAACGTCTAAATGCCTGAAAAATTGCAAATGTGCAAAGAACAGTGGCAAGTATACCATTGGGGCCCCGCGACGCTTGTGAGCAAGACACAGATGACGATGAAGAGATATCGTAGTGTACACAAAGTCAGGCATGTAAACTACATTAGCAGCAACAGACAAAGGGGAAAGACACAAGGGCTTTTTCCATCTATAGTACCTTTTTTCGAACACAAAGAAATATTTTGACATGTGAACACACCATTGTGCTGGTTATAATCAAACCAGCAGTCTGAAGAACTAGAGATTACACAAGGAAAGGCGTTCAGTTCCCTTATGCCAATGATAGTGATGAGGATGAAGTCTTGTTCTTCTTTCCATAACATGGTGTTAAAATTATTTACCAAACACTCTATAGGAAACAATTTCTTAAGTTGGCTTATTAATATCACAAAATAATAAGAAAAAAGAAAAAAAAAATGATAAGGTTGTTTACACATAAGATAAAGATAACAAAAAATGGACCATACTATGAACTCAGTATTAGGTAATGTTTAACTTCTAAATTTTGCCTTAATAAACGAAAGAGGGCGTCCTATGGGAATTTGTGACATATCTTCACTTTTCCTTGCAGTATGCATCAAGGTTTCAAAAAACTATTACAACTGATTATTGTAAAGCATTCCAGAAATTTAGTGGGATTATTCAAGTGAAGGAGCTATAAGTGTTAAAAAGTACATTCGAGAAAAATAAGTTTTAAGTTATATTTTTATACAGTCATCAATGCAAATTTGTAATATTTCTACCGATCAATTATAGTAAAATAAATACCACTCAAAATTCTAGACTGCCTTTAATTAAAGAATTGATGCAAGAGATATCATATTAAGCCAATAAAATAAATATCTGTATTTTTTGCCGATTGAAGTCAAAATTTGATGACGTCATCAACTTTTGGCCAATAGACGACATAGTGAATATATTTGAAATCAAACCGAAAAGTTCTTTCTTAGGAACATCCATCAAGTATTGAAAACAGTTCAAATGGGCCTCAACTTATCAACATGTGTGCTTACAGAGAAAATAGACACTATTGTAGAAACCCAACCTAACCAGGAGAAATTGCATTTCGAGGGAAAATCGCAATTAAAAAATCTGATTTGTACATACTTAATGCAAGGAAAATTAAATTTAAAAGTTCTCTCTAAAGTAAAACTTTTGAACAGGATATACTTTCAAATTAAGTGATGAAATGGAAGCTTTAATTTTTTCATGTTATTGTTCAAAATAGCCGAAAACAGAAATCACAAATTTCATTTTTTTTAACCAAAATTTGATGACGTCACTTGTATTACGTAATAGCTATTTTTTTGCATCCCGGCAAAAATTTTACGACCTCTAGATTCGTAATCCTGAGGTTTTAAACTATCAGTTAATATTACTCTACAAAAAAGTTCTTTCGAGTCGTAACCTCTCGCCGTTCGTGTGGTGTCTGGAGCCCTCCTGACTAATAATAAGAGGGACCAATTTTTATAAGGTTAAATAAACAAATCATGGTAGAAAGTTACATGTTTGTGTTGTTACCTCAATACGAGGATAAATTTAGATGTGCTGAAGAGCAGAGACTGTGACCCCAACCCTTAGCACACCCTGCAGGAAAACCCTTATAATGCAAATTTGAAAATAGTAACATTGAGCAATACGCAGACCTGCAAAAAAATTAGTCTTTCCCCTTCTATGCAGAGTTTCTGCATGTGTCCCTGCATAACCCGGCCTCTATCACTGTTATTTATAATGCCGTCCCTGGGCACTACACATTTGATGGTTGTCATTTTTGGGTCACACGAATTGTAATCACCAATCAGCGGCTTGGTAAAGAACACCTTAGAGGTGCAGATAAAGAAAGCCTATTTTGATTTATTAATCAGAGAGGTGGATTGGGATATATAATGTAAAGATGCCAATCTGAGAGTTGTAATAAGGTGGTTATACCTCAGGAGCTAAAGAGACATGCGGGGGGGGGAGATTTCCAGAAAGAAAGAGCGGCCACAATTTTTCTCGAACCAGGTTTTTTACATATTGGAATGCTTTTCAATGTAATAGATCACACCTGAATTGTGAAAAATAAGCCGAATATTGCGCAGGTATTTATTAATAAGATGATGATTTAGTAGTTTCTGTCGTGCACGACGACAGGTCAGAAATTCAAAGCTGTGTTTTCTATAGGGAACGATTACGATAAAGCAGGACAAGTTCAAAACAAGGTTTGCGGTTTTTTGCACCTGTTTGTCCAATAAAACCTTCCAAACCGGTCTCAGTAGGTGGTCTACAACCGATCCAGTGAAAGTGAGAGAAATTATAATCCTAATAAAATATCATCCTGTCAATTAAGTAATCACAAGCGTAACCTATCCATTTATGCTAAAGAAAATATATACACTAAGATGTTACTAGTCGTGTCCACACCAAGGCTGATTGAAACTCCAAAAAGTTCAAATCTTGAGCCCTTTTTTACATTTGAAATCCACTACCCTTTTAAACTTTTCCCAGTCAGGATGCTTAGTTGAAGGGACAAATTTGGGGGGAAAAACTTTTAAAATTGACCATTTTTTTACCAAAGATACACCCGGTTCTTATGTGCTAATGTCTCAAGTTTGTTATGATAAAAAAATTGGCCCATTTAAGGAAAGTAGATCATAATATCACTGAGGAGAACATGATATCATATGTACATCATTAATGGGTTTTAAGAAGGTTCTCCACAGCATCTACACTTGAACAAACCCTAAAGTTTGTCAATATTCCTCTACATGATATTATTCAGAGTAGCGAAAGACAATGGTTTGTAATTAGTCTGGTGGCCAGAATTGACAAAGCATTATGTAATAGATAAAAAGATGAGAAATCACACTTGTTATGAAAAATAATGGTGTTTTGATAAGGTCTGGTGCGCCTGTTAGACTCGGTTTTTACTATTCAGGAGAGGCTAAAGTTATTGACTGGTAAAGGCCTGTGAATCGTAAATTATTTAGAAATGGGTCCCATCGGTTGAAAAGAAATCCTATTTTGATTAATTAATCAGAGAGGTGTATTGTGATATATAATGTAAAGAGCCAATCTGAGATGTTGTAATAAAGGTGGTATACCTCAGGAGCTTAAAGAGACATGAGGAGATTTCCAGAAAGAAGCGCCCCCAATTTTTCTCGAACCCAGGTTTTTTACATATTTGGAATGCTTTCCAATGTATTAGATCACACCTGAAGTGAATAAGCCGAATGCGCCGTCTTTATGTAATAAGATGATGATTTAGTAGTTTCTGTCGTGCACGACAGAAAGTCAAAGCATGGTTTTCTATAGGGAACGATTACGATAGCAGGCAAGTTCAAAACAAGGTTTGCGGTTTTCTTTTGCACCTGTTTGTCCAATAAACCTTCCAAACGTTCTCAGTAGGTGGTCTACAACCGATCCAGTGAAATTTGAGAGAAATTCATATCCTAAAAAAATCTCCTCCTGTCACTTTAAGTAATCACAAGCAGTAACCCTATCCATTTAGCTAAGAAAATACTACACTTAAGATGTTACTTAAGTCGTGTCCACGCGAAGGCTGAAACTCCAAAGTTCAAATCTTGAGCCCTCTTTTTTACATAAATCCACCTACCCTTAAACTTTTCCCAGTCAGGATGCTTAGTTGAAGACAAATCATAGGAAATTGACAATTGACATTTTTTTAACCAAAGATAACACCCGTCTTACTTCTGCTAATGTCTCAAGTTTGTTATGATAAAAAATTGGCACATTTACTAAGTAGATCATAATATCACTGAGGAGAACATGATATCATATTTTTACATCATTAATGGGTTTTAAGAAGGTACTCCACTGCATCTACACTTGAACAACCTAAGTTTGTCCATATACTCTACATGATATTATTCAGAGTAGGAAAGACAATGGTTGTAATTAGTCTGGTGGTAATTGAAAGCATTATGTAATAGATAAAAGATGAGAATCACACTGTTATGAAACATAATGGTGTTTTGATAAGGTCTGGTGAGCCTGTTAGACTCCGGTTTACTATTCAGGAGAGCTAATCGTATTGATGGGTAAAGCCTGATCTGTAATTATTTAGAAATGGGTCCCATCTGTTGAAAAGATAATCCTATTGATTGATTAATCTAATGGTTATTTAACAAGCAGCTAGGAATATTTAAGTAGTAGAGTTGAAATAACATAACCTATTTCTAACATATTTCTGACACCATAAATGTTATTTCTTGATATAGAGTAACCACCCACTGTTAGACAAGGCAAGTCAGTGCCACAGAAGTTTTACTTGACAAAATAGCCTAACTGAGGTATTCCCAAATGGGCAATGCGGTAAGGCACGCATGCATATGTCACATGTTCCCAGCTTTAATCATATGAAATGAGTAAACCATTATTTGGACTGGACCATCAGACAAACTAAACAACATTTTTTCCCTCGATGTTGTGATCAATTTTGCATATATTCCTTTACACTGAAAGTTCAAAACACCAAGCCGAAGTCTGGGAAGACAAGGCAATTGGAGGCGATTTACACACAGTCTACATGCATATAGCCTAATTACTATTTTCATGTATGCACGTATAGCCTAATTAATATTTTTCGTGTATACACACTATAATTTTTTTGTATACGAGCGTATATCCTCCACTACACCACTGCACAGTGCACAAAATATGAAAAACAATTATAATGTGTGGTCAAAAAAATTGCAGCATTAATTAACCCTAACGCCACATCTATTTCTAGTCCGGGGGTGTTTTCCAGGAAGGAGTGAAGGAATAAGGGAAGGGAAAAGGGGGAAAGAGAAAAGTCAGAAAATTGTATTGATCTTGAACTAGGGTCCTTTGGTCCCCAATCCCATGACTGCGATACCATGTTACAACAGTGTCACTGGCCTAGCCAGCGATTCGTGCCCATATGAGTCCTCGTCCGGGACTTGGTGCATTTTTCTCACTCGGTGCTGTGGGATTGCAAGATTCAGTGGCCTTAGCATAATAACATACACTTATGGCAAAAAACACTGACATGCGACTAAACCAGCACTTCTAATGGTTCTGGCCAGGCCTGTTTGCTGGGTGGTGAGTCACACCACAACAATTCCACCTCTCAGAAGGGAAATCCCAATGTCAACAATAAATCATGTGTTATTGTGTAATATCACCAAATAGGATTGACAAGGGCTTCACTACAAATGATGATTCCTGACCGGACTACCATAATATAATTTCAGTGAAGGGCTTGATTACAAAATACTTGCAAACATGACGACAAGGGTATAAATGCATTCCACATTTTTTTTGGCTCACCTTTTCATCGTTACATTGCTTTTATGAAATCAGGAAATGAAAACTTATAGGAAATTTATACGAAAATTCTTCAAAAAAATATGTATATCTTTGGTTTTTTCGTTAATGATGTTAAAAGTTGTAAACCATAATGCACCAATTGCATGCAAACACCAAAAATATTATTGAGGTGATTGTATTTACAAAAGTAAAAAATTATCAGCTAAGATAATAGCTAAAAGTTTGAGTCCGAATTGTCTTTGATGAAATTTTGCAAATACCTAAATTTAAGAAAATCTATTTTTGAAGACACTATCAGTGATAATCCCAAAAAAATATTTCAAATTGGGCAAGAAACAGCTTGAAAAGTGAAGAAGAAGTCTGTAGAAGTTTACTTTTCCCAAATAGAACTTGACAGAAAAGAAGAAAACGGTAGTGTTCAAAGATAGAGTTATTATGTGTTGGTTCACGTACAGCTATTAGCACTGGGATGTCTACCCATAGTAAGCAGACACAACAAGTTAATTCCAGTTGGGAAATTAATAGTGATTTAAACTTTGAGCTATTGTTTGTTTAGTCCAATTGAATATTTACCTTTATGCAAATGAGGTAACTAATAATAATAATCATTAAACATTACAAATGTTATTAGCATAAGCCCAGCATCCAGCGATGTATGTGATGACCCTTTAACGGTGAACCTTGCTATTAAAAAAGGTTTATACCAAACGGCTCATGTGTAAAACACTCAACAGCTTAGTGTATGGTTAGTTGCTACATGACACTAAAATGCTGCCAGAATTGTTCAGAGGTGGGCAATTAGGCCGTCATAATATATGCGTGAAAGGGGCAGAGTCTATGGGTGGCTTCAGGAATGATTACACAGGGGGAGGTGACCTTATTCGACGAGCCAACGAGCAAGCCAATTGCTTCTGTCGTGTTGACGTAGATCACGCTCGGCGCACGATAATAAATCTGAACGGCCCTGTGACCCATAATAGCATGGTAGACCCAGTCATTGGGACTGAGGCTGACGGGACCTGGTCGAGACCGACCAAATTCCTCTTTTTTTCCTCCCCTCTTCCCTAATCCTTTCACTCACTTCCCGGGAGAACAAACAGAGGTGTGTTAGGGTTTAATGAGACTGTAATACTGAATGCGAGATAATACCAAATTTAAGCATTCATCTTCATTTGCATGTTCAAAGTTTTGGCAACCTTAATTTAAATTCATAACATATGAAGCATATATTATAGGCGAGCATGGCCCGATGTCCAATGATATACTCCCTGACCACCCACCCCTCCCCTTCGCATCCCCCCTGACCCTACCCGGCACACCGATTTGTGAATGGGCCAAAGGTGACATGCGGTCACCCAGGTCACGGGTCATCAAGGTCACATTGAGGTCACCAAGATCACATGGGGTAAGGTAACAAAGGTCACATGGGGGTCAAAGGTCACCTGAAGTCACCAAGGTCCCAAGTCACCAAGTTCACACAGTCACAAGGCCCTGAGGTCACAAGGCCACATGAGGTCACCAGGCCACATGAGGTCACAAGGTCAAAGTCACCAAGGTACAGGAGGTCAATGGTCACATGAGGTCACCAAGGTAAACGGGGTCACAAGGGTCACGTTGGGGTCACAAAGGCCACATGAAGTATCAAGGTCAAGTCACCAAGGTCACCCAGGTACTGAGGTGGAGTCAGGTCACATGATAAGGTCACATGAGGTCACCCAAAGAATGGTCACATGGGTCACCAAGTCACATGAAGTCACCCAAGTCACAAGAAGCACCAAGGGTCAATGAAGTCACAAGGTATAAAGGTTCACCAGGGTCACAATGAGGTCAACAAGGTCACATGATCAAGGTCACATGAGGTCACAAGGGTCACAAGAAAGTCAACAAGGACACACAAAGTCAAAAGGGTCACACGAAGTCACAACGTCACACAAGGTCACAAGTGGAACATGAGGTCACCCCGCCCCTCGCAGACGCACCCCACACTTCCCCGATGACCATACCAAACGAAACACCACCCCAACCCCACCCAGATGCACACCAACCCAAATCCTCCCGATGCACCCAACCCGGACCACTCCCGTGCACCCCACCACATCCCCGATTTTTTGCCACCCTACCTCGCCACTAACACTCTCACCCTGCCCCCTCCCGACCCAACACTCCACCCTGCTCTCTCCAAACACCCCCCACCCGACTCTCTCCACCAAAAACCCCCCACTCCAATCTGCCCCCTCCCCAAACAATACACCCTGCCCCCGCCCCAACACTCCACCCTGCCCCCTCCCCAAAACCCCACCCTGCCCCCTCCCCCCCAAACACCCACCCTGCCCCCTCCATATGATTCACACACCCGATGTATGGTATAGTAGTTTTTGGCATATAGCAAAGGAATTTGAATACGATGTACCATTTTAGCGATTCAGCAATTTGCATATTTTAATTAGCTCATTTACATACCTAAGCCGAAGATCAGGAACTTTAAATAGCAAAAGAAGATTGCGCACCATAATAATGGGTTTTCTGTAGTGAAGGAATTTGCATATCCGATTTGTTGTGTTACCGTTTCAAAAATATAGCGATTACACTGATTGTTGCATATTAATGAGATCATTTGGCAATGGTAACGTGTCCCAAATAGCCCAACATCTAAATCAGGTCGAGAACTCTTTATTCCGCTTCCTTCCACCAAGTTACATCATATATGCCTTACGGAATCCAGATAAATTGCACCACATTCTTGGGGGAAACGGGTTATGCAATTTTGAACCGGCAAGATAAGACTAAATTAATATTCATGATATGCAAATATGCAGCCAAAAGCTAACATAATATTCTGGCACCTCACTCGATCACCCTACCAAGGCAAGTATGAAGTAGTAAATCGGTTGCGTGTAGTAGCAGAGCATTCAAAAAAAAAGGTAAACCGAAATGTCTGAAAAATATGCACATATGCTAATTAAAAATTATGAATAGCAAATAATGCCCAGGCCAAAAAGCTACACAGTATAGGGTGCGGCACCTCACTCTATATCCTATCAAGTTTGAAGTAATCGGGGATAGCGTTTTTAGCCGCAGAGCATTTTAAAAGGTAACCGAGTCATACGGACGGACAACGAATAACGGACCACACAGAAATTGGACTGTATGTGCCTCCATGACAACATTGTTCAGGCGGACACAAAAAATGGGACTTGTCCCACTCTACCTCCCAAAATGTGGAACTTGTTTTGAAGGTTTTAAGTCATTTGCAATCTTTTGGATGTAGCCAGTAACTGCTGGGACTGTCACGGTTGCTTGTGTTAAAATGATTTTTTTTTGCTTTATTGGGTTAAAGGTGCTTGTTACATTTTCTGGTATATGTTCTCTACTTGATATGAGGCCTGGCACTTGCACAGATGCCCCATCAAGTACTGTGGGAAACAAAACTGCATTTTTAATGTAGAAACAATAATCATATGCAAAGCCCTATTTCTCATACTGGTGTAATATGATGGTTAACATTAAACAGCAATTTTTTTGGTTTATATCTTACGAATTAAATTGATTTGTGGGCTCAAATTTAAGGTACGCCAATGAGAAAAATACGGCCTTTTCAATCTGATATCAAAATCAATGCAACTTCGGTGAAACAGGGGTCCCCAGCCGATCGGAACCTGCCCTTACAATGAGAATTTGGGCTTATTTGGTATCAAACGAGGAATCTTTTTATATTTTGTAACTTTATGATTATCTGTGTTAAAGGAACTAGTTGATATTCCCAACGTTTTCCCTGTTAATGGGTGATGGGTGTCCTTTTGCGGGAACTCCGTGCAACATTTATTGTGGCTTTCTTCGCTGTACCCTGCCCACTTGGTGCTGGGCCCCTCTCTAAGAATTATATCGTAGTTTCAGGGCATTTTTAACGGTTCTTCACGGATCATAGTTTCACTTCAATACCTCCATAAACCAAATCTCTTGGCGACTATCTTCGGGTGTTTTACGATATGTCTTTGCCTTTAAGGTTCAGTCACGTTATACCAGCCTGTTGGAGGGACCATTTAACCAAGTAAAAAATAACTTTGAATATTAGAAAAATGGCATTTCATCAGACTAATTCTTTTCTCACGATAATGGGGTGTTGTTGACAGCTCATTACCGGTGCATTGGCCCAGGAACTTAAGGGTACTTATACCCTTGAAAAACGTGTACGGATTTACTCAGTATGCCTCGCGTTCCTTCGCTTTCCCCAGTCTCTATCCACAATCTGAAAGACATAATTTGTAGCGTCTTTTCCTCGGGGGAGCTCTTGTGGCATTGGGAAAAATTACAATTCCAATTTGATATTTACCGATTCTTGTACAGGATCCCAGGTTTTTGAGTGCCCTCGGCCATCGGGTCTATTGTCAAAAGGCATGCCGCGTGGGTGGCTTTGCTGCTTATGTCTTTTGTAAACGAGATTCGGTATCGTTCAGTCAGTTTCCATTCAACTGATTAGTTGAAAGACACCTCAACGTTTAGAATCGAAGATGGTGAATGGCACTTGTTGCAGCTTCCGCTCCCTTTCCCCAAATAGCCCTATGAACAAAACAGTTCCCCAAAATTATTTACTCCCAGACCAGAAATAATCTCAGACACAAGAAAAGGAGTGCAATGTACAATATGGCCTTCTTATTTTATATAACACAAGATTTCTTTACATTCTTTGCAAATTATAAGTCACTAGTTCGAGAATCTGGGATGTCCAAAACATAAAAATATTTCAAATCAAAAGGACGTTTTAAGGTGTCAGCTCTGTGAGGCATATTATCCTCTGCGGAGCAATCCTGAAAAAAAAATATCCTATTTTGACCCAATATGACCCAGGCCTTGACCTTTAACCACAACCTCCTTATGGTTACTCCTTTGTTCCACCCACTGATCATTGTTACCCTGCATTGATGTAATGCTTTAAAATTGGGGAAACTTTAACCAAATTGGAAAACCTTAACCAAAAATAACCTATTTGAGCCATACATGACCTTTAACCTCAAACTCCTCCCACTAATCCTGACTACCAAGCTTGGTTTGTATTGAAGCAATTCTTTTGAAAATATGAAACTTCAAGCAAATTCTAAAGCTTTAACCAAACAACATTTTGACTTAATCAAACCCCTATATGACCTTTAACCTCAATATATTTAAAGACATCCCTTCTCTTCCACCCATTGATCATCATGGTTACAAAGCCTGGTTTGAATTGAAGCTACACTTTTATCAAACTTAGCCTCCCTGTTGGCAGATGAGGAAAAACAGGAAGGCTAAAATCAAGCAAGATGTGGTGTTGGTTGGATGACATGTTATATCTATTACAGCATTCAAAAATCCCAGAAGAAATGACATTTTAATTTTCTACCTATTGTCAATTTAACTCTACTTTCATGTTTCTATTAATATTGAATCTATTATTAAGACATCAACAATTACTTGAGTAAGGGGAATTTAACGGTTAACCTTTCCCCTTGCTCCTTTCTGGTGAAAATGAAATATGTTGAAGTCTTTTGTATGGGCAAAATACATCCTGATTTGCAGTGATCATTGTTCTAAGAAACATTTAAAAGTTGGTCTTGCCTTCATTGGTTGGCTTATCAATGCCATGCATGAATTGTTGGACTAACTTGAATTATAAGTACTGTTGGATGGTAAGCATAGCCAACTAAGCTGTTAGTACCATTTGTAGATGCATTATTACCACTACCAACTAGTCTGTAAGTACTTGTTGACTTATCGGTACTACCTATTAACCCAATGGCCCTACTTGTTGACCCATTCATACTACCATTTGACCCATTGGTACTCAGTTGACTCATTGGTACTCCAATTGAGCCATCAGTACTACCTGTTGAGCCATAGGTACAACCAGTTGACCTATCGGCACTACCACGCGACCCATCGGTACTACCACATGACCCATCGGTACTTCCCCATGACCTACAATTGGTTCTATAATGCGACCTATTGCTTCCACCACATGACCTATTGTTACCACCACATGACCTATCGGTACTACCAAGTGACCTATGGGTACTACCACATGACCTATCGGTACTACCACATGACCTATCGGTACTACCACATGACCTATTGGTACTACTATGTGACTTATCAGTATTACCATCTGCATTGTAAGACTTCTTTGTTGACTTTTTATTGCTATTAATTGGCTGGTAAGTATGAATATCAGAACTAGCAACTAGCATGTATGTACTCTTTTTGACCATTTTAGTACTATCAGCTGGCACTCAAAGTATCCTTTGCTGACTTATACCATTTGGCTTGTAAATACTTATTTTTATTACTATTAACTGACTTGGAAGTAGTGGCCCTTAGCACAGAGCCTTGAATCGGCATTGGAATAAATGAGGGTGTTATATAGTAAGACATTCACCCCTTAAAAAGGCCAATGATTGTGTGTCGAGAGAATCGAACAGTGTGTAAATGCTTCCATTCATATTACTACCTGTACCTGACGCTCTCCCCGCAAATGGAAAAACAGTGCAAAGAGCGAATTCAATTCATTGAAATTTATTTATCCTTCCACATTCACATCAATAAACAGAATCTAGTGATGAAGAAGTGCAGCAGAAGTTTTTAATACACAATGGTTAATACATTTGAAAGAATACAAATCAAATATATGAATACTATATTTGTACACAGAATCAAGCAACTAAATATTAAATAGTACAAGTAATATTACGACCGAGAGAAGTCACTGACTTGAAATATTAAGAATACAGTGAATTTCATTTTGTGTCGTTTGTTTATTATTTTACCTGGGCGATACAATCAATGTCAAGCACTGTTCTCCCTTGTACTAGCCCAGGGATCAACATAAACAACATGAAATTGAAATAAAAATTATTTGTATAAAATTAAAGGCACTATCAGTGATCCACTCAAAAGAGTAAAAATATTTTAAATTTTCTGGAATAGCTTAAAAAGTGAAGGATAA
>JAMKCH010083131.1:0-13613 GCA_023653785.1 Ophioderma brevispina
AAATCCATTATTTTTCTTTTGATGGGTGGGGGGGGGCGCCTCGGGGGAGGGACAAAAAAATTAGGGGGGGAATTATTCCCAGACCCCATCCCCCTGCACAATAAATATGATTTTAGAGAAGAAACAGTGTAACTTAAATGTATACCTCTACTACAAGAAACCCTTTCAAATATCCCTCACCATCCATTTGCTTCCTTACAGACCTGCTCCAAAAGATGAAGATGAGATGATGGTTGCCATCTTTGAGTACATTGACAGACTGATGCGCATTGTTCGTCCCCGGAAGCTCCTCTATATGGCCATAGATGGTGTGGCTCCTAGGGCTAAGATGAACCAGCAGCGATCACGGCGATTCCGTGCATCAAAAGAAAGCAGGTAATGTCTCATTTCATGTCTGTCTATACATATTTGTTGTGGTTTCTATTTTTTGCATTGTTGTTGCTGCTGTGGTTTTTTCTCTGTGGAAAATTGGGTAGGAATTGTGAAAGAACTTATTCAAATGAATAAAAAAAATAGAGTTTATATTTTTGTATGTTTTGGTTTATGAAAGCATACCAACCCACTCTTCTGCTCAAGACATTGTTACCCTTAAGGAAAACACACAAACGTGTCACTTTGCAACCAAATTGTGCCATTCAGTAAATTTATAATTAGCGATTTAAAAAAATAAAATCTCCAGGCAAATAGAGAATACTGATTAACTGGATCAACATCATCCATCATGCATATTTTTTTTTATGATTTCAACAGGGAGAAAAAGGAGGACATGACAAGAATCCGAGAGGAGATTCTGTCCAGAGGTGGAAATCTTCCGCCTCCCAAACCTGCCTCAAGTCACTTTGACAGTAACTGCATTACACCTGTAAGTTTATGGTATACTATAATTTAATTTTTTAATTTGTGTATTTTTAACGCGCAACATATCCATGCAAACATGCTCAAGGTGCTGTGCGGCAGCCATGAAAGGCGCTCAGCACATCATAGAAACCATAATACTAGAACAGATTTATGCCAAGAAGCTCGATTTTAGAAGCAGGAGGAAACCAAAGTACCCAGAGAAAACCTGCGGGAACAAGTATGGATCGAGAAACCAAATTCACATAAAGCCACTGAGAATGAGCCCCTGCCGGGAATCGAACCCGAGACCTCATTGGTGAAAGACGAGGGAAGATACGCTGCGCCAACCCGTTCCCCCATAAACTATTATTAGAACTTTGTCTTTGTTGTCATTGCATGTTTGTTGCTATAACAGTGCTTTTTTAGGTAGGTAAATGTAATTTGAATGGTAAATATGAAGCAGTTCAGTGATGTAGCCTACTAGCCTGAATCATGAAGAGCTTTAAAAACAAGTGTTAGAGTTTTGAATTGAATGTGCTGAGGAATCCGAAGCCAGTGAAGCTCATTAAAGGAGGTGTGTGTGTGTATTTAGGATCTTGTAAATTAGGCGTGCTGCTTTATTCTGGAGACTTTGAAGACGATTCAGATTTCTGCCTGTAATGCCATTGAGCAGGGAATTGCAGTAGAGGACGGAACTAATGCTCTGACTGCTGCATGACAGGTATCTTTGTCGATATAATGTCTGATTCTTTCTTATGTTACTAGTGTGATAATTCACAGATTTTCTCACATTAGTAACGTGATCAATCATATTCATAAATTTTTTCAAATATTTTCTTATGTGCAGGGGACTGAGTTCATGTTCCGATTGGCAGACTGTCTTCGTTACTATGTGGACAGAGGAAGAGACTCAAACAATCCAGGATGGGAGGAAAATCTAAGGTAAAAATCTTAACAAAAAATATACTTCCAGTGTTTTGATAATAAACACCATTGCAATCTGACTTGTTGCATAGATACCAAAGTCCATCACTTGAAAATTGATTATCAAGAAGAGGTATTTTTAAGATTTCTGTAAACGTAGGTCATTCATTAGCTTTGTCACGCAGCCATAAGTAACTGTCGTACAGCCATCATGTATCGTCATGCAGCCTTCATGTAGCTGTCGTGCAGTCATCATGTAGCTGTCATGCATCCATCGGTACTATGTCGTGCAGCCTTATGTAGGCTGCGTGCAGTTCGCCATTATGTAGCTGTCGTGCAGCCATCATGTAGCTGTCGTGCAGCATCATGTAGCTGTCTGCAGGCCATCTGTAGCTGTCGTGCAGCCATCATGAGCTGTCGTGCAGCCATCATGTACAATGTAGCTACCATGCACCATCATGTAGGCTGTCATCCAACCATCATGTAGCTGTCATGCAGCCATGTAGCTGCCATGCAGTCTCATGAAGCTATCTTGCAGGCATCGTGTAGCTTGTTATGCAGCCATCATGTAGCTGTCATGTAGCCATTTTGTAGCTGTCATGCAGCCATCATGTAGCTGCCATCCAACCATCATGCAATAATATCCAAATATGTACAATATCATGTTCTACATGTTCTTGTCTATGCAGGAAATCTTATTGCAAAGTTATGAAAAAGAAAAATGCACAAACTTAAGCTCTGGATTTAGAGAATAAAGGTATGATTTTGGGAACCGGTACTCTCTTTACGACGAATTGAACCCAAGGCGATGCCATTATTTTAAGTGGAAGAACGAGGCCGAAGGCCGAGTTCTTCCACGAAAAAATAATGGTGTCGCCGGGTTCAATTCGTCGTAAAGAGAGTACCGGTTCCCAAAATCATACCTTTATTCTCATTCTTAAACAGCTTTATCATTTAAGGTCATATTTAACCCAATTTCGCGATGCTTTAATGGCTTAAATACAACAAAAAAGGACTGCCACCACCCAGTAACAACAATCGAACAACCCGTTGAATGCAACGATCATACGCAACGAGATGCAACGTTAGCAGGCGCGCGCGAACGTAGCAAACGCAGTATGACGCGAGCGATTCAACCTAAAAATAACATCAATATGCAGCGCGTACTACCTGGGTTCAATTAAACGAATTGAACCGGGCATCAGCCAATGAAATTACTTACATTTTCACAGCTGTTTAAGAATTTTTCATAAAAACCATGTGCATGTAGAAATATCCCATTTGCTGTTGTTTTAATTTCCCCAGGTTATCTTGTCTGATGCCAATGCTCCAGGAGAAGGAGAACACAAGATTATGGACTACATCAGAAGACAGAGAGGTGTGTGAGATTATGATGTATCTGTTAATAACCCCACAGCGGGAATCTTGTCCCCACTTTAAGGTGCAACGAGGAGATTCACATACAGGTTGTCCCTAAAACATGTTGTTGACTGAAAAGCTAATTTTGCAATAATGAAAGCTTTCTATCAGAAAATTCTCCATGTGAAAGATATTTTAAGCTGAGAAATATTCTTTTGTACAAAAATTATGCATTTTAATTCCGTATCATCACAAATACAAAATTTCAGCGTTGTATGTTTTTATTATTGAATTAAGGAAAATGAAAATCGATTTGGTATTCACTTTCAAGGCATTTCGGTAACCAAAACAGGTAGGAAATCTATTGGGGTCTTTTATATGAATCACTAAATATGACACAATAGGATGCCCAAAATCTCTCATGACTTAAAAAATGTTTCAGTTCGATAAATGCGGTTTTTTTTGTTGTTTGTTGTTAAAAGGGGGATTAACCAACTTTATATTATAAGTTTTTGTATTAAATAAAATTCTGGATCCCAAAATTTTGTGCTAACCTAGGGCAATGATACTATAAAGGTTTTTTTCTGTATGGAAACAAAAGTATGATCGTCTCAACTTTGCAATTTGATCATTTTAGATGGCTCATCTGTAAAGTTTTGCACCAATGTTCAATCCATTTTGAGGTGAGAGCTAAGAACATGATTTTGTAAGCCCAGAGACTACTGTGTAAAATTGATATTAGTCAACCAAAATGGAGCAAATTGTTCGCTCAAACTCCAAAACCAAACATCCCTTTTTGTTTAAAAAAGCCCTAAGATTCACAGGGTACAAGAAAAAATCGTAGCTTCTTCAGATACCAAATATTGACACTCCAGTAAAATCTGGGTCATGGGGTCGAGGCTATTGTGATCGGACCGTGGACCTTTAAAGATTGGCTGCAATATTAACACTACAGGATATGTCCCAAAAAAATGTAACACTCGAACGACGGCATTTTCGATAAAAGAAAAGGATGCATGCGGCGTCTTTGTTGGTATCCTCTTAAAGCCAATGAACTAAGCTTTAATTTGCCATTTATTATTCTCATCGATACGTAAAAACAAAAAGTTGCTTCATCAATTATGAGAGGTCAAAAGCAACCTGGTCGAGTTATGGCCTTAAAACACTTGGAATGCATTGATTAAAACATGGAAGACACTGACTCATAGCCATCTTCTTTCCATCTTCTTAAAAAATGACTAACAAATTATTATTTTGCAGTGTTTTTCTTTTAAGAAGACTTCGAGATTCCCGCCACCGTGTTTTACCAAACGCTAATCGTTGGATCTACCACATCGGCTCTTCTAACAAGAGAAATGTTGGCTGAGTTTTTGCCATTCTGGTCCGTGGACCTGTATGGCCTGCCATCTGGTGCTTATTTCCAATTATGCTGCATTCATCGTCCCGTAGGATTATTATCAGGAAGTTCTCTTTCTGTTTTGTTTACTTTGTGTTGTTGTTTATTCTGCCTAGAAACTCATAGGATTTTATTGGGAAGGGACCGCAATCCAATGAGGAAGTGTATGATTGTTGGTTTAATTCTGCTTTGGTTAAATTCTGTGTAATTTTTAGCAATTTGATAGGGCTAATTCTGCTAATGTGAAAAGTGAAACAACTGTATTAATATTTGAAAAATAAAAAGTAGTGGAATCATAAAGACAGTTATCACACTTGACAATAATGAAGTTCAGAAGGGATTGTCAATATCTTCAAATTGTGTTCAATTGTCATCAATAAGACACAATCCATAACTCAACTTGCGTATGTTAACAAAAAGGTTTCACACAATCTTACAAATAACTATTGCAAATAGGACCAATCCGAAATTGGTATCTCCTTAACGAAGCATATTTTTTGTTCTACTATCGCATTGAAATGAAATAAAACGGGAAATTTAAAGCTATTAGTAAGCTCTAAGAGCATACCAAACCAATTATCCATCGCCGTACTTTAGTTTTGCCACAAAAACCTGGGCTCGTTCAAGTGTTACATTTTTGGGACAGCCTCTTGTACAGAAAACTTTAGTTGGACAAAAACATCCACATATAGTGTTCAATTCACACTCATTATGCTTAAATGAGTTTAAAAGAAACAAAACAGGGACATTCTAGCCAAATTGTACCATTCATTGTTTGTTCTGCATGTTGTGCTTTATAAGCGAAAATGTGTATTTGGGGGAAGGGAGCGAAGTTAGTTGTAGTCATAACTGTAACGCACTTGTTCAGTTTTGGTCATTTACATTTTGTTTGTTATCATCTGTTACTGTAATAAATTTGTCTTTTTAAAATTTTGTCACAGCTCAAACCCGATTCATGGATCCCAATACCCATCATTGCCCTTTGCGGGGCTGACGTAGGTTCCTAAGCAATTGATCAAATGAAAGAACAGTTTAAGACTCTTAAAAGAAAACAATCATACTGCTATTTGAAGTACCAATACTTACATTTGGACTTTTGCAACATGTAATAAGTATTGATTTGGTATCAATTTTGAGGCAGGCAAAGTCATATCTACACCTAATTGTTCCCGCCGAACAACGTTCGGGAGGGGAGGACTCTAAAATGGGCTCCGGCCGTATTCAGTCCGTATGCGTAGGTATGTCAGTCCTATGTAGTCCGTATGTCCGTGATTAAAAATGTTAACCTGGAAAAAGTTGGGTCGCAAAGGGAAATCACGATATGGACTGACACGTTGATGTTTTTCTCTACCTCATGAAATAATTCACAACGTTCTTGTGGTCGGTCTCTGGTTTGCTTATGGTTATTAAATAATCTTCCGTGTTTGACAAGTAAATAATATTTCCCTGGACAGAACTCCCTCTCGTTCTGATCGTATACGCATGTAGTGATGGCCGTGTGTCGCTTTACCAATTCGATTTACAAAAAGCAGTTGAATTTCGCGGAAAGGGGCGAGTGTCGTATTCAAGGTCAGGCGCAGACGGCGCAGTACAGACGCGATGTTCGTCCCACGCGGGACGCTGATTACATCTTGTCAAAACTTGTTTTTGTAAATGGCTTGCTTCTGATTGGTTGATAGTGTTTGTTTCGGACCCATACATTTAGATATTCATTGCGTACGGCTGTAAACAAACGTCATTCTGGAAAAAAAAATGAATAGTCATGCTCTTGTGTTAGCGTATGAATATGGAAATTAGGTTGATGACGAGGTATGGTATACGGTGTCAATATTAAGTCGAATGCAAAGTGAAAGTGAAAGGGCACAACAAGAAATTGACACTGTAGTGTGAAAGAAATAATATTTAGATGAATCCCAGAAATGGGATGTGAAGCAGAATAAACATGTTGGTGTGAAAACACCTCAAGCGGACTTCTTATTACATAATTTCGGTGAGTCTTTTGTACCCGTCCCTTACAAAATGTCTCTTATTTTATTTCTATTTAGTTATTTTCTATCACTTATTTATGTATTCATTTATAAATATTTGTCATTTTTATTATTCGCTTATATATAATATTTAGATATAATTTATTTGTTCTTTATTCTCTTTTTCCTTGTTCTGAAGATGAGATAAAAGCAATATTTATGTTGTAATGGCGGCCATTTTGAAATTTGCACCATAAGGAAAACATGGAATAATTTAGACTTAGATAAAGTGCATCAACATCATCTACTTGAGAAGCACGTATAGATTAATTTACGCCAATTTAGCTATTTTGGCGGCCATCTTGGATAAAATGTTTTCCCCAAAAGCCTCAGAATGGGGATTCACAGGGATTTTGGATATATTGTTATAGGAGGTATTCTGCATGTCTGGTAAAAAACAGCTCAATAAACATCTTTTCCACGAAAGTATGACGAATTTCTCTTCAGAGGACTATTACACATCCTTAATGGTAAAACAATAGAGTAACCGTTCTCGTGTTCAAAGGTTTGGCGGTTGGATTGCAGGTGATCAATGAGATAGAGTCTTAGTCCAATGATTTCCTAACCTCAGGTCTGACGTTACTTTATCACTGGACATTATGTATCTCGGACCTGAGGTTACAACAAGGTGGTCGTGTTTCGAATCCAGTTTTAACAGTGGTGGTGTGAAAAAAGGTGATTCAAAATTACGCTTTTGGACGTACTACGATGCTCTGTTCTAAAAATCAGCTACGGACGTGATCTTGAGTATGCTAGTTTGTCCTTGTGCACATTCGATGTCATGCCTCTGTCAAAAGCTGACGGTTAGTGTCCTTGGTGGTTATTAATTTAACTTTTTTTGTTGATATTCCATGTAGCTGATGCGAATAAATATCGCATGTTTAGAAGTCCACATTTTACGCATGCACTTTGCACCAAGACTTATCAATGTTATGGATCGATTATTCATGACAGCACGATCGGCATCGTAGTCTCTATTCCAATCCTGGTTACAAAAAGTCGTTATCCGACATTTAGCGCCTTGCGATACGATGTCGGTATCATCATAGCATGTCAAGAGGGACTAAACTTTTGTTATGGTTTGCCCCCAAAGCACCATGTTTCCCTACCACGGACCTTTTCATCTTGCTACCCTGACCCCATGCAATTGATTTGAGACTTAGACGAAAAGTGTTAAAGCCGCCCATACTGCCTAGCTTTGAGAAAAAGGAAAAAATCACGTAATTTGATCATTTTAGTGTGAGTCATTGAAAAATACAGGTCCAATCAGTATTGTAGAGTATGTCAAGATTAAAAGTGAGTCAACCGTGGGTAATTCGGGACCCTTGTGGATGTTTGGGTGAGTTATAAATTGAAAACCTGAAGGATGTTAAAAACTTCGCTATAGACTTGGCATGACTTCGGGTTCGTTAAAGTTAGGTAATAAAAGAAGTGAATGTACGTACTTTCAGGATTAGACGTTTTGTCAGAGATCACAAAAGCAACGACTGTGATTTGTCGTTAGTTTTCGTTGTGATGTGATTCTAGAAACAGTCACGTCTCCAACGCACAAATTTTACCAGGACTATCCCGTACTAACGCGTTCTGATTGCCGTTACTGGCGTGACATAATCTCAACCGATAGTCTCTTCTAATTGCATTTCCGGTCCTTTTTATTTTGTTACTTTCCTAGTTGTCGGTCGTTTTACGCTTAAACTCACATTCTTATCAGTGGCGGGGGTTTTTTAGTAAGCACACACGCAATATCAGTGGTTGTTGCCTATTCTTCATATGAGACGATGTTAGATAGTGCTGTCGTGCGCAAAGTGTTTACGCGCGCGTGGATAAGGTTACGCAGTGCACGCAGCTAGAGGGGGTGGTGCCTTTTTGACCAACGATGGGAATATTTTTGATCTTACCTTTTAACTAATATTATTGTAATAAAATATTTTCGGTGAGTTAAAACAACCCAAAACCATACAATAAGAATGAGAATAAAAGATAGGATTTGTGTTTTGCCCTATTCTAATATTCGGTCATATTGGATGGGCAGTCCAATATTGTTATCGTAGTGGATACCGCTGCGCCGGCATCCACTACTCAAAATATGGGACTGCCCATCCAATATTGACACGAATTTGAATAAGGCAAAACAACAAATAATATCTTTATTCTCTAAGATGCGAGAAATGAGGCCTACGGGCGCCCGCTCAGTTATACCTTTAAAAAAGCGGATGTTTGCCGACATGACAAGTGCAATGCGAAATCCGCAGGGTTCTGCTGTAGTGATCAGGGCGGAATACTTACTGCTATTATTTTTAATAATCCCTTTCACTGAGTGTCGTTCCGTGCTATACCATTTTAAAAAAGCTGTATTTGCCGACTATGATAGTGCAAAGGCGAAATCCTGGCCTGCTTTAGCGAGCAGGGGGGATACTACTTGCTATTATTTTTTATTAACCCTTTCCCTGAGTGCCATTCGTTATACCCATTTTTCAAAAAGCTTGTATTGTTGCCGACTATTGACCATAGTGCAAATGCGAAAATCTGGCCTGCTGTGTTAGTCGATCTACGGGCGATACACTTACTAATATTTTTATTAGCTCCCTAATATTTTTATTAAACCCTTTCACTGAGTCATGAATGGGAATCGTACAACCATCGATTTTATCAAAACGTTATATACGAAAATATTTTGTTTTAGTATATCGAGGTCTCTGGAGAGTGACACGGGGAAAGGACGAATCACCACCAATCTCAAAGTGTACAAACATGTTGGATAATAGCAAAATATTGGAAAATAAATAATTGAGAAGACGTTTAATACTGTTTTAAATTGCCGTGTATTTCATTAATTAATTACATATGCGAAGGTGCAAGGAGGAAGAAGAGAAAGATAAAAACCTACTGTGAAGGAGATTTGAACTCTTGTCACACTTTTGCCTGTGTTAAGTAATGGGAGTTTCGCCATTGGACATTATCCAGTTGGGCACACTCAATTTTTTTTTATTTGCCCCTGTTTATGTTTAATACTTGACTAGTTTTACTTGAACAAAACACTGCTTTAAAAAAAAATAATATAAATAACGCGATATTTTCCGTCCTTTTCAATACCAACTTGATGTCTTCAGAAACATTTATGTAGTTTATATCACAAATTTCTGAAGGACCAAATAACGATAAATGTACTAGTATGAATTAGAAGCTGGAGCCTGTGGAAAACCCGTGCACGGGACGAAAGCATTCCGAATTCACACACAACGGTAACCATACAAATTCCCTATTTTTTTTTTTTTAATGTTAACTGTTTTTTTGTTTTTAAAATTGTTCAAATTTGCAATCATATAGCTCTCAAGATGTCGAATTTTAAATATACAGTCTTCATTGACTATGGATTGTGAAATTGAATGTGCTAGCATAAAGACGAAAATGATCAATTCATCTTTTCCTTTAATAGTACTTCTTTTACTGAATCATCTTTTTTGTTACAATATCACACGTGCTTCAGCCCGGGTCTCACCCGGGGTCTTCAGTGATAATAATTATGAGTAATATGTATGTACACGACTAGCAACCTGTACCGGTCGAGCGTTGTAGATATAATAGCTATGTAAAAATGATTTTTTTGTCCCACAACACGTTCGGATTTTTTACAGGGATTTTTATGCGAGATGGGATGGAATCACAATTTCATTTCCCAATCTTACAGTGGATGTTTTAAAACTTGCGTGTGTCAATTTTTTATTATTTTTACTTTCTAATGCTGGCTATTGTTACATACGTCACGCAGGGGATTCCTCTCATAGGCCATTAGGGTCCGTTCATCAATTACAAGGAGGGCTGGGACGATTTCCATATAAACTTGGTGCAAAGCCAGGCTATGCCCAAAAAACCCAGTGCCACCGAGGAAAGAAGATTAAAAGGCGAAACTATTGAGTCAAAAGGGGCCGTCATTCTTGAAAATTTATGTATGCATGCGTTACACCCTGCCCTGTCTTGACTCCTCTGCATAAATTTGTAGTTGTTACAGCGCTCTTTAGAGTACATATTTTCCGGTTTACAATCTGTCAATCCGACAATGTAAAAATGGGCGAAAGTAGTTGTTGTAGTTAGTGGAAATTTTGTGTCGGGTTTCAAAATGTTGTTAATTACAGTTTATACGTCAGCTTCGGGAGATTACCATACATGATTTAATTACGTTATAAGGGAGTAGTCCCGACGAATTAGGAGATCGCATATAAGTTGTGAACTTCACTGGTTCTTGAAAAATTCCTCAACCATAATACAATCGTAAAATAGATATAACTACGACACCAAAATCGCCTGGAATCACAAGATCTCTTTACTTGTTCACATTTCTTCCTGATAATAACATCGGCGGATGTTACACAATTGACCCCTCCGTTCCCTTTTAATCAAAGTTAAGTGCTAATAGCCATCAAGTCTTGCCTCTAGCACCACAAACAAGGCTTTAAAATCAAGAAAGGCCACATTTCATTTACTGCAGGGGCGGTCAAAAAAATACGCTATGTGTACAAGTTGTCTTTAAAATAAATATTAAGGCTAAGCCAACAAAAAACCTTTCGCGGTGTAATGTAATTTATTGTTAGCGATAATACAAAAACAAAACAAGAACCAATTCGACAATAAAGAATAAAATAAAAGTAATCAGGGATTTCCATTTCGATTACTCCCCCTTTCTAAAATGGTGGAACGGCAATTATTATGGGGAAACACCTAATTCTGATTAAACATGTGCTCTGATAAGTTCAATTATGCGAGTGATAAGAATCCCCCCACCAAGAAGGGCGGGCCAAGATAAGAAGCGTCGACAGAGGAACGGCACGGGGGTTGAGGTGACGTTGAACTCGTGCCATCACCACACAAACAGAAGGTACAAGGTGGAAAATAAATATGGGTTTTATTCAGGCAATCCAACATGCATATAATTGGAAATGTATGTTTTTAGTTGGAATTTAATATGACTAAAGAATCCTGCAAAAATAATATTTTTTATGAAGTCAGATTGTTTCACCGCCCCGCGCCATTGCTCTTACCGAATGAAAGTGAATGAAAGAACTATTAATTGTACAAGGGGAAGGAATGAGATTGACGGACCAATGGGATCTGTACAACGCACGTGCTTGCCAACTTGCCAGAGAATCGAGTCGTCTAATATGCATGCATTTTCTAAATGTTTTGGTCAAAGTAATGGAGGCCGCGTCAATGTTATTCAACAACAAAAACATAAAGAGATACAGTTACATAACTTCTAATGCTCAAAATTAGTTGCTAGTCGTTATGAGTGCTCAAAAATGAGAAAAATCGCAATCGGCGCTCACTAAAAAAACTATTGAACACCAATGTTCAGAACATTTTATATTTTATTTCGGAATCATTTTAAAACAAATGCCATTCGATTAGATCAATACTTAAGCAGACGCAAAAAAGGAGAAATATTGAAAAAAACCCATGTATTAAAAAGTGGGAGGATGTCATCATTCTGTTATGTTGTTCATTGTCAAGAATTAAAGAATGTAATCGTATAAAAAGTCAATCAATATAGCAGTAATAATCCTCAAGGGGATGACAAAGGGATACTCCACTGAATTCTGCAAGAGTTTCACGTCTATCCCGCCAAAAATAACATGTTAGTGACTCCCGCGATAAATTTAGGGCCACGTCAAAAAAGGCATTTACTAACGCGTTAGTAGCGAGACTTTTGCGGGACAGACGCGAGACGAACGCATGGTCAAGCGGAATTTGATAACCTCTATCCTGAGAAGTATGTACCAAAGCAAGTCTGTGAGATGAGGGTCTGCAATTGATCGGATAATCTCTCGAGCAAGGTGAGAGGTGTGCTGCCTTTACCGCCTTAATGTATGATTTTGTTAGTCTGATTACTTGTGTAGCCATTAAAGGGGCGTGTTCCGATCGTCTTTGGGACCCCCCCTGATTTACCCGGAAAGTAGTATCGATTTTGATATCAGATTGAAAGGGACGTATTTTTCTCATTGTATCTCTGAAATTTGAGCCCTCCAAATACATTTCCGTCACAAGGATATAACCAAAAAAAAACGCAGTGTTTTAGTGGTTAACCCACTTTTAATATTAGCACGTATTGAATAGCGGCTTTGCAACATGATGCCATATTGCGTCTACCTTCAAAACCGCAAGTTTTGTTTCCCATGGTACTTGATTGATGGGGTGTATGTGCATTTGCCAGGCTCTCATATCAAGTAGAACAAATACACATAAATCGGAAACAACCACCTTATTAGCATGTGGTCAATCTATGTAGAAATACCCAAAAATGAAAAATTACCATTACCCTATCAAATTATATATCAAACTAAAGCTTGAGACGAGGACAAATCCCAATGGTGTGAAAACCTCATTCAAATTCTGGTTCCTGTGAAGAGTTATATAATTTTCAAATTTTCCATTTCTACAATATTTCAAAAAATTTTCTGCCGCACAAGTGGAAATGACCATGTGTGACAAATACCCACTTCTACTATCAATAATTGATGTCAAATAATGTGAACTGTCCGAGGTCCTTAATAAATAATAAAAACTTAAAAAAAATAGAAAACCAAGGTTAAAGGAGCTGGGAGAATGCAAGGCAAGAGGAAAGGAAATGGGTTTGGTTTTGGGTACCACAAAGCACCCCCCCCCCCCCCCCCCCCGGATCCAGGAAAACAAAAAAGAAAAGAAAAAGGCATGTGATGAATTGTGTGGACAAAAATAAAAACCATGTCATAGGAGTCATAGGAAACACCATAAAAAACAACTTTTTTGTAAAACTATCCCATTTAAAGTAACATAGATATAAGAATGTCCCGAAGAATGTTATTGGCGCCATTAACTGGCACAGAAGCAACATCACTGTCAATCATATAAACTGGCTGAATTCGCGCGAAAATGCGTTAAACAAGCAGTGACATGATCATTTCTAAGCCTATTTTAACAGCATGCGAATCATTGCAGGCCGATGATGAAATTTGCACCTTTTTTGTCCAATAACAGTAACATTAGCAACACAAAAGAAAATAAGTTTTTGAAGCGTGTGCACCTAATTTTTTACTTTG
>JAMKCH010083132.1:0-43661 GCA_023653785.1 Ophioderma brevispina
TACAAACAACCGATACACCCTGCCTTGTAATCTATCACAGGTTTCCCTGCTACTATAAGGTTGACGGGGTCAGCAAACATGTTAACACCATAACCAATTCATGGTATAAGTGGGCGGTTCTAAATTGTTGTGGTTGGACAGAGTTTGTCCAGAAAAAGGGTTCCAGCACGTTCCCCAGGGACTTCCCAAAGGATACCACTTTTTGGCAGTTCGTTTTCAAGGTTTCTCTGACTCTGTTTCTGTCATGTTAAACGTGCTGGATTTGTTTGATTCCATGGAGGCCTTGTCACCTACTGCTCTGCTCGGCGTGTTTAAGCAATCCTTGTCTCGTTGACCGACGGGGGATACTCGCAAGACTATCATCCTTGGTCGGGTTAAAAATTGTAAATTCTGAAGATTGAACAAGACTTACAGATTTTGAAAAAAATGCGATCTTGTGTAGTTGGGAAGTGGTTTGGGGGTCGGGAGCCCTGTCTTCTGTGTGACTAACCTTTAGGTTTATTAAATTGTCATGCAGCAAATATAAAAAGCTGAATTGCAACAATTTTACACACACATGTAAAAATACAGCAACGTAAACTTGCAAAATCACCCTTGCAAGATGCAGATGAAACAATGACCTCAGATGACCTTTGACCTTGGTCCAGACTTTTGACATCTACATATGATGGAACCCTACTACGGCGGGCCTGTTTCTAAAAATTGAAAAAAAAAATGGCGTAAATTGAAACCAGTGTTTGAAATTCTCAACAACTGTAAAACATATCGAAAGGCAATGTGGGCAAAATGGATGCGCCCGTGCGATTGCGTGTTCACTTTCGTGTTTGTGAGTAACCGAAGTACCCAATCAAAATGTTCGATTTTCATCGCTAGGTTCTATAGGTTTCAGACCCAACTATGATACATATTCCAAACAAAGGGTATCGGATCCTCTGATGCAAAAAACCATTTATAGAACCCCTTCGTTTTTCGGAAATATTGAGGTTTAGTTTCATATATCACCCATTCCTAATGAGTCACTGATAACGGTGATCTCTCGTGCGTTACCATTTAGATTATATCTTTCGCACTCTGTGACCAGACAACACCTGGAAAATACTTACCGTACCGCCATAATGGAACCCTTGCAAAAGATTTAAAAAACTCTAGCGAGCCCAATTAATATTGTGCTTACATCATCCAATTTTATCATTACATTTTTTGGAATCCGATATTTTCACACACTTGGACTCCTCAAAACATGATTAATTGGTTTAAATCTGTCGTACTTCCAACTTTTCTTCCAAGACCTGAAAATGAAAACCTAACCACACTGGAACACACCACATACCTAACCAAACTAGAACACACACTACATTCAATGAAAACCTAACCAAACTGGAACACATACACACATACAGACATGCACACTCTTGCAGGCAAAATCTCCCTTCTTCTTGTTTTAAGCCCGGGTGATAAATCATTAAGTACAAAGTATAGTCTACACAATTATTTACAATAACCTATTCCTCTCTCGCTCACCCCCAAACACCAACTCGCTTTTAACCCACTTACACATACCATTAAAACCCTGCCTCACTGATCTCATGCATCATGGAAGCATATTCACATAAAAGCAGTAAATCAAGGGGTAATTCCATGTGATAAAATTTCCTAGAGAAAATATAAGCAGCTTGATCAGTATACCATTTATTCATGTACAGCCTGTATATATGTTGGTAATAAACTGTTCTAAACCGTTCCAACTCTTCGGGCTCCAAGGGTCTCTCATGCATAAAGGCCCAACTCCCCGTCCTCTTCTCTCGGGCCGACTTTTTTTAGTTTACTATCATCACTCGAAATGTTCTTTGTGAAAGCATGATTCCGATACACCAGCTACATCTACAATAAGGTTTTGTATAGGCCAAGAAAAAACAAGTTTTTGGTCTCAGAATGACCCCGCGCGCAGTATTTTAAAATTGCTTTTTGCACCGCTAATTTTTTTTGTTTAGGTTTTCACTCACTTTTATTTTTGTAAAAAAAATCAGAAAAAAATGAAAGTTTGTTTTTATCAAGTTAATTTCAGGTTGAAACAAGTGGGTCAAAAGGCTTAAAAAAAAACGCAATTTTCGCATTAGCAGGTTTTTCCATTTTTTCTGGAGACAACTTGTTTTTTTTTTGGCTTAATAGTACTCAATTCATCAAACTTATTGATTAATGATTGATTAGTACATCATCTGATCTGAGCTAATATGTGTCCCCAAATCTACTAACTCACTTGAGAATGCTGCATACAAAGTTGGCCTCTTCTAAATGCCAAGAAGACTGCATATATGACTGTCAATGAGGAGATGATCATCAACCTATCTCCACAACAATGTGCCAACTCAAAGAGGTCATGGACTTCAAGTACTATGGTCTATTTTTCCGACAGCAAGAACGACTTCTGTCACGCAAAGGACAAGCCTGGAATGCCTGCAAAAACTACACCACGTTATGGCATCTGGGTATCTCCAATTCACGCAGCGAAATTCTTTAGAGCCGGTGTAGAGTATCCTTTTATATGATCTGAGACCTGGCCATGAAGAAAGAGGCTACAGGATCGACTGGATGGCACCTACACCACGCTTCTTATGCGAGACAAACATATCCTTGCGTGAGCACAAGATCAAGCACAGATTATGGAGATATCCCTCCATTTTCATCTTCTGTTGTCCAACGCCGTGCACGATTTGCCGGTCACTGTCATATCGTGTGATTGATCCAAGTAAGTTTGGGAGTTACCATGTGCCAAACCAGGGGTCTTCGCCCTTTAACACAATTTGATTGAATTGGGTCGAGACAGTCCAGGCAGGATCCATCTGATATCCCAAACTTACTGACAACAAAACAGGACATTTGGCGCTACATGGTGAACGCATCTCGGCTGCGGCCCGGTAGAATAGATGCTTCATGGCGTAGCATGAAATGGAATCAAATGTGTGCATGCCCAAGTCAATGTGATAATTCTGACTATTTTTGGCCTGACCTCAAATGACCTCAGATAACTTTGACCCCATTGTGAGGCGGTGGGGGTAACTGTTTTGGGCACGACCCAAGGACCATGACATGCAAGTCCCATGAAAATGTGTGTGGGTTAACATTTAGGTTAAAGGTGCAACAAGAAATTTGGACACCGCAAATATTGTGTCATAACAGTAATTTCATAGACCGAGACACTCATAGATTTCTTACCTTGTATTTGTCTACAGAAATGGTCTAAAAGCCAAGAACAAAAGGTGATTCTGTTGCTTATATTTCAATGTAAAAACAGTAGGCTGAATTTCGTATTCCCTCCTAACGACATTAGTAATTTGCACAATTTTTTGTACCAAGCAACACTTCTCAGCTTAACCTTTCAGTATGGGGTTATTTTTTTATGGAAATCTTTACATCAGTGCAAAATTCGGATACTTTCTTTTTTTTTAGGACAATGATATGTGAAATCTCTCGTTCACCTTTAACATTGTTTACCCAAACAGACACCGACAACCAAAGCACCTCTTACAGACGACACAAAAACTGTGAACACATAACCTTTGACGATTCGGCGAGTGGCATCTGGTGGCAATGCCAATTTCATAACTGGTCTTGGCTTACCCAGTTTTTGTGAACAGCATTATGAAAACTCTGTTTCACCTCGTTGTAGCAGTGGAAAACTGCAGAATTAAGACAGACACACAACAGTCATGCATGCGTTTTGCATTGCTCTCTTTGTTCGCCTTTGTAATTATGCCTGCATTTGAGTGCGTCGCCAGTGTTTGCGCGTTCACTCTACTGCCATGACAAGGTGAAACAGAGTATTCACTCTGTAAATGCAAATTTGCAATAACCAAACTTTAAACACAATGAATATTTTCACTGTAAATATCAAGATTATATCCTTAAAAAATAGGGCTGGGACAATCGGGCGGTCTTTCAGGTACCCGCCCGACCTTGAATTACCCGGGTCTGAATACCAGTTACATTTAACAGCTCCCTGAATGTAAGATGACTCCCAGATATCCAATGATAATCCCTACAGTAAATCCCCTTCCATAAATCTGCTTCAAAACAAGGAGTAGCAAGGAAAAATGTGGTACTTATACATACCTTTTTTCTTAAGCAGATATAGAGGCTTGAAATCTTCATTGGGTTCAAAACGAAAGTTCTGTGGATCAACTGTCATAACCATAGCACCATTAACCTAGGTTAAAAAAGAAACCAACCATTTGGTAATGTTTAACTTTCTTTGTTATTTAAAGATTAATCTAAACTATATGCACAAAGATTAAATAAGCACAACACTTACAAACATATCTCTACTGCACTGACAACTGCAAATCTTAGCAGCCCAGAGTGAGATTTCAAAATATAATTTTTGTTCAAATTTGAGTTAAGGTACGATCATCCATACAATTTTTATTTTTTTCTGTGTGTCATCAAAAACAAACAACAGGTGGTTACAACAACACCTTTTTTCTAGAAATACCGAAGTATCCACTTTTCATAATTTTTCCTAGAAGAAACTACAACTTCCTTGGTGATAAATTAGGTGTCATATGAAAGGAAATCAAATTTAGAAAATTATCATGTCATATTTTGCAGATTGAGTGTTTCTATTTGAAATAACAGGGGTTTCTAATTTTCCTAAATTATTTTCGGTAAAATCATTTTTCTAAAGAATTAAGCCCTTGATTTTAAAAAGCCAATGTGAGATTCTTGGCATTTTGTTTATACACACATCCTGGAGTTTCAGCTTAAAAGCACCTTCCAATTAGTATGGGAAAATGATTTAATGAATAAATTAGGTAATTTTTTTAAAAATTAAGAAAAACACAAACAAATCGTACTGTCTTGAAACAGAAAAAAAAATATGTGGAGGAAAGTTCAATTCTTAACACAGTCAAGTTTGGACTAAATTGATTTAGGGGATTTGATTTTATGATTATTTTGCTGTAATAATTTTATCTGATGATTTTTCAGGTGAATCAGATTTTTAACTTTGAAACCATTTATGTGTGTTAGATGTGCACCAACGGCTGAATAGAAAGTGACGTGAATATATTCTAATACCAAGAGTACTAAGTAGTTGACGTGAGTTACCAAATAAAATATTTTAGTGGAGATTTTCAAAAGTACAAAATACGGCATTCACCAAACGCATGTGTCATCTGCTGTCACAGTTTATGAATGGGTACAAGGCTTTGGTCACGTAAGGTCATCAAGGTCACATGAGGTCACCAACATGAAGGACACTACTCAAGGACCACTGTATCCAAGTTTCATGAAAATGTGCACATGATGTGGAAACAGTGGGCAATTATGATTAGGGTTAACATTTGGGTCAACATTTTTACCACAAACAGACAATACCAGAAGCAAACCTATGTGCCCTCTTGCATATGACACAAAAATGTTGATGTTATGAATTATATGACAAAGCATAGTTCTTCCAAGGTCATTAGTTGCATAAATATACAGCACTAAAATGATCATTATGAAATTTCTCCTTGCTTCCAGTGATTGCATAGGATGTGCAGGTATATGCAAGGGCACCTCATGGCTGGGATAATCATGTAAAATGGTTGATTCTCTGTATCAGACAAAGCCTTCCAAAGCAGGCAAAATGTTGCAGGCTATCTAAAAAGAGTAGGGGATCATCCAGAGTCTGTTAAGTCATCACTTTATGTACCAGAGTCCCTTTGAACACACACTAGGCAAGCTTTAATCCAGCATGGAAATGAGCTGAGGCTTTGTCATGCAGTGAACTGATATAGCTATTTATGAATAGTAAGATCTGATAAACAATCCTTCTAAGATTCCTCCTAAACTGTCACCCACACAGGGGTAAACCGTTTTTAGAGTGAAAAGTGTACATCGATTTGAAGGTTTGAAAATAGAACTCTATTGGCAAATATAGCTGTGTCACTGTAATGTGGAATCCTGCCAAAATGATATTGCCTGCCCATCCCAGTAAATTGTACCTTTGAACATTTGTTTTGGACAAACAAGAGGGTAACCAGTAGTTGTGTGCTAAACCTGTTTATTTGATTCACACACATATCATAAATGCACCTACACATGCACACCACACACATACACTGATAGTTTTGAGAAGAAGAGAGAAGAGAGAGAGAGAGAGAGCTAGAGAGAGAACCACACACCCACACAACATACACACATACTACTTTTTATTGCCTTGTGGGAACCTACACACTTTTTTTTTTGCTTATTAATGTTTTTGAACTGTCTTCGGTGATGGGCTGTTCTTACAAAACCCGACTCATTTTGTTTGCTTTTGTGTTACATTTTGAGCCAGTTTCTTAGACCCCGGTCTTAAAAACTGTCTTGGTGAAGGGCTGTCTTTAATGGAAATAATCGCAATATTAGGCCTTGTGGAGACTTTTAAAAACATCCCCACAATAAAAAAAAACGTCCCCCAATGCTTGAAATGTCCGCCATAAGACATTGTAAAATATATCCATCACCACCACAACAACACACAGCTGGGATGCTAATGGGCATATCACTGATTTCCTGACAATTATCCCGCCTTTGCCCCACAGCCACACA
Organism: Ophioderma brevispina; assembly: GCA_023653785.1. Lineage (NCBI taxonomy): Eukaryota > Metazoa > Echinodermata > Ophiuroidea > Amphilepidida > Ophiodermatidae > Ophioderma > Ophioderma brevispina. The sequence goes on from JAMKCH010083132.1 coordinate 6,574, forward strand.
CTTGCATGTGATGCTAAACTGTTATGAGGGAATTGTCCAAACAAATTTAAAAGGCTACAGAGGGAGTTAAAATGATATATCCCCTACCAAAAAAGGGGTTATACTTTAATATGTGAAATAACATCACACCAAGTGCTATAAATGTAAAAAAAAAAAATGTTTTTTAAAAAAGTAAAAAAAAATTAAATTTCCAGAATTCTTTTTTTTATAGCAAAGTTCGGAAATCCAGAAATTTCTGGAAGTCTAACATCCCTGAGATAAAGTACAACATAATCACCCGTTTCAATGTAAAAAACCCTTTTGAAATGCATATTTAATGTCAGCTCTGAGAGACAGGAATCTTGGAGTAAAAAATGCTTGCAAAACATAGTTAAATGCACACTTGGACAAGTCCTGATTCCTAGTATAATGCTCCAGAATTTCTCAGGCAAGAGTGGGGTATGCGCAGCGTAATGTGCATCTACCAGGAAAGCCACAAATGAAATTGACAAGGGTCACATGATGTGTAATTGCTAGGGAGGCATGCGCCCTATACCGTGATTTTTAATGTGATAATTTAACATTGCGTGCTTCGGCTTGCCTGAGAAATTCTACAAATGACTAAGTTTAAACTGTTGCCCTAAATTGGCCTAGCCAATAAGCCAGCCTATCTTGGGTCCAGTTGAGGTGTTACTAGATCAAAATTAGAAGGAACCAGACAAAAGCACTGATTCTATTTGCAACACTTACATCTGTGGTCAGTTGGAGGTGTGCCAACCAAGCACAAGGAACCAGCTAAGCACAGATTCTTACCATATGGTAGGTTATTACTGAAGCTACTCTAAAGAGGTTGGTTCATACTCCCACTGCAATGCAGTGCAGTGCTGCTGCATTGCCGATAATCGATCACTTGCTGATGCAACTTGGGCAAACCAATCAATGCGAATTAAAACAAATTTAAACTTTGTACAAGTACGTATGCAGTAGGGGAATGAGACCGCTATCAGGCAAATGCCAACGAACTGCACGCAGCGCAAGTGGAAGTATGAACAGACCTTAAGTCTACCCACAGCAGCTTAGCATGTGCAATACACACCTGAGCAATTTGTTAACCCTGGCAGCAGGATAGGTCTTCTCAAGTGTACCAGTCATTAGGTGTTGTACAGTCAAACACCTACCTGATGGCTACTCTGAAGATTGCCCAGTAGGTGAAGAGAAGGTACTGTAGAGAGTACCAGAATAGACACCCAGCTTACTTTGTATAAACTTTGTAGCTGCCCAATGTTGCAAAGTAGGCAAATTGAAAGTGCCACACAGGCTCTTCTCCAAGATTTTAGCACATTTTCATCATTTTTGAGGGTGGAATAAATCATTAGGAAAATTTCAATTGAGCATTATCAAAACCCCTACAACTAATGCCAAAAATTTTTTTGTAGGAAAACGGAAATATCTACCAAAAAATAATAAAAAAAACAAAACATAGAGCATGAGAGAAAATCCATACATGTTCTGAAAGCTGCAGTGACCATGCGGTTACGTATAATGGTGTGGCGGTGGGGGTTGGGGGTGGTTACATTATCTCTCCAACAGCAAAAACTTTGCACAATCCTGTCTGGCAAGTGTACGACTAATGAGTAGGTAGCCGGTGTCAGATCAGAAGCGCTGCAAAGCCTACTTGCTGTGAAGAATTGGCCAGGGAGCTATGACTTCTATTTTAAAGAGACATGAGGCTATTTCCAGAAAGAGAGCACCCCCCAATTTTTTTCGAACCCGGTTTTTTGCAATATGGAATGCATTACAATGTATTAGATACACCTTAGGGGAATAAGCCGAATACGCCCTCTTTATGTAATAATAATGATTAGTACTTTCTGTCGGCACGACAGAAAGGAAAGCACGGTTAAAGCACGGTGTTCTATGGAAAATTACGATAGTCAGCAAGTTCAAAACAAGGTTTGCTGTTTTCTTTTGCCACATGTTTGTCCACTAAACCTTCGGAACGTTCTTGGTAGGTGGTAGACTCTACAATCGATCCTGTGCAATTTGAGAGAAATTTGTATTTGCTAAAAAAATATTCTCCTGTCCTTAAGGAAGTGGTGCAAGAACACTGGTGCAGGAACAAGCAGATTTGCCTTAGGAAGAAAAATACCTGATATCCACCAGGTTTTCTGATGTGTTTCTCTGCAAAGAGGCCGTGGACAGCTTGACTGCAAACAGCATACGATATTTGCCACTGTTAACTCTGCAGCTGCAGCTCATTTTAAAACAACGCCGGCGCATCACAAGAATTCTTTGGAACGTTTAATCCTGCAAAAAGGGCAACAAGTGAATGTAATCATCAGTGGTGAGTGAACAAGACGTTTATGAATTCTTTCTATTTCTTTGAATTCTCATAGCCATTTTGAAAGTGCCACCTTTCTTTATTGCATACATGATGTGATTCCGAGGTGAGCAGGCATGTTTAGGACTGTGTAACCCCGGGGGGTTCTGGGTGTTGGTCGGGTACCAATGATCGTTACAAAAAAAAGAGGGACTAGATGCACAAATGCGGGGGACTACAGCTGGGGTATCAAATTCCCACAATAATCAAGTTCTATTCCCGCTAGCGGGTATCAAATCAGTTGTGAGTGTGACTGGTTCACTGATACAAATAGGAAAAATTAACCCTAAACAAATATTCAAACATATAAAACCCCAAATGTGTTGTAATTTTTCTTGCAGTTAGCACACTGTGTCATTTTTCTTGTATATTAGATATTTTAAAGGTTATCTTTATTCACGTATTTAGAAAGGTCCGCACGGGTTATAATTGCACTGCAAATTGGTCCCGTTTAGGGTATATTTTCACTGAAAACTCGCCAACAAAAATGGTCCCGTTAGGGGTAATTTTCACTGAAAATTGGTCCCGTTAGGGGTCACCTTCAGAAACCCTGGAACGTGCATGGGTACCCTACCAAAACCCCTGAGAACCCCCCACCCGGGTGTGTTGTACATTAAACCCCATGGAATTACTCACAACTCAAGACACCACAAAAGTATAGACATTTGCTTTGAAAGCCAGTGAGCCAAAGTAAGGTATGAATTCGGTATTATGCACCACATCTCATCTGCAGTTATCTCCACGGCAAAATACGCCACGACCTTTTACACACTCTAACCGGATATTGTGTCCTAACCCACTTACCTGGTAACCGTATGAATTTTAGCCATGGTATGCATCAGGGCGAATTAAAGGCCGAGAGTACCGCCACAGTTGAGTAAACCACTGCCCTAACGTTGCAGCTAACTTGGGTTGAGCGGTTGTATGTATTTTGGGCCATCAGGAAAGTTCATTTACATTTATACATCAACCGCGTACCTTCCCAAGGTCCATCGATCATTTGTTTGGCATACAAATAAGGACAGCATGGGCTGAGACAAAGAACGTCCAAAGTACATAGCGTCAAATTGTTTTTCTATTACGGCCTGGGAATTGAATATAGCGGTCCTCGGCCGTACAAAGGCAAAATGTTAGTGGTAATTTACCATTCGCTGTGCCAAGGGTATTTTAAGAAGGATAGTTCGGATATGATCATGGACATTGGTCTCATAAATGAACAGCACCGCACGCATATCTTCGAATGACTTTTATTTTGAAATTTGCAACAGAAGGAAAGAAAACATTTCCTTAATCGTGTGAAAGTTCCGTTGAATTTGAGCATTAAACTTTGGCAGCAGCGATGCTAACTAGTAAAGCCCCTATACTTAAATTACACATTGGCACAAGAGGTTCACGCATCAATCGTGAGCGCACTGTGTATAAGGTATAGTAAACACGGACATAACTGCACGATTGTCAACCTTGCAGTTAATTCGGTTGGTTGCCAAAGTCCTATGGTTGTGGCACAATCTTATTCCAAAGTAATCATTAAGGGTAGACCCTCCGGATTTTTTTTTTAACAAAAATTTAACCGCCTCAGCTCAGTTGTGCAAGCATGCTAAACAATCCTGATGTTATCAAACCGTCACAACAGGCTTCCCAAAAAAAATAATTCCCCCAAAATTTCAGGGCATTTCGTTGCATAATCGCTTAGAACGGGAGGAGTGGAAAATTTTAACAAAGTTTGAAGAGAGGGAAACATTGCTATGCCCACAAAAGTCGTCATGCTTTTTTAAAAAAACACCTTTGGCATCAAAAACACCACTCCCTTTTTCAACAACTGTGTTGCAGAAAAAGTGGACTTACCACTTCAAATGTCTTAAAGTAGAAATTAACAATTTACAACAACGATTTAATTCCAGATTCATTGCGAGGAGGTAAATAGCTTAAGACAATGACGATGGGCAAAAACAAATAAACAAGACATATGCAGTAAAAACAAAGAATGAGGGGTAAGCTTTAAATACTATTTTTTCTTTTGCAGATCTTTGTTGAAAGAAGAGGAATGTTTGAAAATGCCTGTTTCAAATCAAAAAGCTTAATTGTTTGTCATTCAGGGTTGAGACTCAATAGTCAATGTTTCCTTCATCTGCACTGATGACATTATTTAGTGTTTACACATTGGTGTTACAATTTGCTGATGTTTGGATGAATGTGGTTCCATGCTCGCTGGAAAATTCCACCGCGTTGAGCCAGTTCTCCTTTATGTGTAGATCTGCTTCACATTTCGAGTGGTGTTGCTTAATACTCAAATCTCATCTCATCGTTTGTTTGTCTGCATATTTGTCTTGTTTGTTCATTTGTTTGCCTATGCGTTCATGTTTTAGACCTTTTGAATACGGTAAAGTGGCACTTTTTCTGACAACATCATTTTTTGGAAAAATGGAGTGTGTGTTGATGCCAAAAGTGTTTTTGAAAGGCAACAACGTTTGTGGGAGAGCCAAATGTTTCCTTTCCTCAAAACTTTTTGAAATTTTCTAAACATCCAGTTCTAAGTGAAGTTCTGCAACAAAATGTCCTTGAATTTTAGGGGGGAACTTATCTTTTGGGAACCCCTTATCACGTATAGATTTGTAGGCTTAGACCACTGAACTAAGTTGGAAGTGGGTTAAAAAACTTCATCCAAAATTTATTTTGAATTTAACATGTGTAATATCTGCATAATTTGGAACTATCAATTGGTGACCATATTGAATGGGCTCTTACTATTGGTGGCCATTAAATGGGCTTTAACCCACAAATACAGGCATGAGAGTTTACTTTTGAAAAGTGTGAAAAAACATTGGAAAGCAGTGTCAAACTCAGGGGATGCTGTTTTCTATTAGTAACACATGCATACCTGGTTAACAACTTCAGTGAGTGGTTCTCCTTTCTCTGTGCTTTCTCTCTTGCTCCATACATATTTGTCACTTGTTGTTAGCTATTGGCAAACAAATAGATTGATTGTTAAAACTGATAGTCATAAATGTTTTAGAGTAAGTGGCAGCAGTTTAATGGTAAAACTTCTTTAAAGGGCAGGAGCTTTTTTGAATGGGGATACTAAGTTCACATTTGAGCGTTATATAACCCTACCGAAAACATTTCCAAGGTTTATTGGACAAACAAGTTAAACCAAAACTATGTTTGAACTTGCCTGCTATCATAATCGGCTCCATAAAAGCATGCTTGATTTTTCTGTCGTCGAAAGACAAAAAATTTCTAAATCATCATCTTAAGAAATCTTACTACATAACACTTCCTCTTCGTATTCACTTCAAGTTTGATCTAAACATTGGTAAGTATTCAAAATCTGCAGACAAATTGGGTTTTGGAAAAGAAATATAATGGGCTTTTCTGGAATGTCCTTGTATCTCTTTAAACTTGAGAACCATAATAATGACAACAAGCACCTTACAAACTGACATGAATTCCTATTTTTTCTACCAGCATTTTAACAGGAAGCTTGTAAGGGAAGAACAAATTCTTATTTGTATTAACTGTTCATTTTTTAAAGGCACTATCAGTGATTTGCTAAATCCTAAAAATCAAAAAAAATCAGATTTTTTGCTTGTCCGTTAAAAGTAATAAGGTATACTAACATCCCCTGTTTCAATGATACGACCACAAGCAACCTAACAAGGACAAAATCGGATGTTTCAGTCATTATTGTCCATGGTCGATTTAGAGGTTTTTCAGGCAAAATGCATGTAACTTTGGGCTCTGTGCATGCAATTTTTCCCTGTGCATGGTCAAATTTTGTATTTTTTCAGCCCATTTTGAGAAAATCAGGGTTGTCATTGTGTGTATTAAATTTTATTTTCCTAAATCGACCCCTGTCCATTCCGACACTTACTACTACACGTAATTGAATGGCGATTCGTATCTTGAAACTGGCTTTTCTATCTTTCTTTCGTCGTTTTCGGTCAATTCTTCAGTTGAAAAGGTAACATCTAGAATTCTAGCAGGCTCATTCTCTCACTTTTAAGCTATTCCTGCAAATTTCAATATTATTGACTCTTTCAATAAATAACTAATAGGAGACATGAGACATTTCCAGAAAGAAGCACCCTCATTTTTTTTTTAAACGCGGGTGTTTTGATATTTGGAATGCTTACCAGTGTATTAGATCACACCTGAAGTGAATAGGCCAATTATGCGGTTTTATAACATGATGATATAGTATTTTCTGTCGTGCACGACAGAAAATCAATTCATGGTTTCCTGTGGGACATTGTGATATGCAGGCAAGTTCAAAACAAGGTTTGCAGTTTTCTTTTGTCCTTGTTGTCCACGAAACCTTTGAAAATTTCTTATAGGTTATCTAAAAACAAAAATTTTATCCAGTGCAATTTGAGAGAAATTTGGATCCTCCCAAAACATCTCCTCCTGTCACTTTAAAAACAGCTGACTTTTTAATTTTTTCGCCTCCAGGTGTTAATATCATCAGAGGACCAAGAAAACTCAGGAGGTTTTCATCACATGGGTACAAAGCCACACAATTAACTAAAACTAGCCCTCTTGGCAAATGACACTGATTTTACAAAGTGAACTACTCCTCCCTCAAAACATGAATGCTACAAGCTTATAATGTTCTTTTTTCAGGAATACCTTAAAAGTAAGGGCATTGTAATGTTTAGTAACAGTAGATAAATCGTAATGCTCTGAGATGCTAATAGATCTGACATGCATGCAGACCTCAATCCCTAAAGGTGTGCATTTTATCCTAGCACCTCATGTTTGTTTATGGTTTCTAGGTATCCTCAAGAAAGGTTATTTACAAATCTCGTTTGATTTTTGACTTTAAAGAGACATGATGAGACCTTTCCAGAGAAAACTGCCCTCAATTCTTTTGAACCCGTTGGTTTGGCATATTGGATTGCCTACCAATGTATTAGATCACACCTGACTGAAGTAATAAACAACCCCCCTTTTGAAAAATTTCAACCCCCCTCTGTATTTATTACAACACTCGATAGCATGTAAGATTATACTCTGTCCAGCTTGAGTAAAAGTAAGCGATGCAGGCGTTACCTTGTACACAGACCTTTAATCGCTCGGGGGGCGAGGTCATGCCAGCGCACTTCAACTGAAGGCCTCAAGCTCCCGGTATCGCTCACGTCCTCACTTCATCATCTTAGAGCTGACAAAGTATAGGCCACAACATACTTAACCAATATTCAAATGATATAAAAATCTTGAATTTCTAGGTAGTTGGGGTGGGCCCAAGGCTGTGGATCAGGAAATGTCCCTTAAGTACATGCATTTTATAATCGACAGCCTCATATCATGACTCCTCCCAGAATTACCCCAACATCACTGAGCATTTCATACCTCAAAATGGGATATTTTCCTTTCTTTTTAAAGAGACATTATAGATTTCCAGAAAGAAGCGCCCTCATTTTTTTTGAAACCCGGTTTTTTTGGCATATTTGGAATGCTTTCCGATGTAATTAGATCACACCTTGAAGTGAATAAGCCGAAACCGCCCGTCTTTTAGGTATAATATGATGATTTAGTATTTCTGTCGTGCACGACAGAATTCCAAAGCACTGTTCTATGGGGACAATTACGATAGTCAGAAAAAAGCAAAGTTCAAAACAAGGTTTTATGTTTTCCTTTTTGTACTTGTTTGTCCAATAAACCTTCAAATGTTTCTTTGGTAGTGGTCTACAATCGATTCTCGTGCAATTTGAGAGAAATTCCGTCACATTTTTGAAATACAGTAATGGATTATTTCTTGTTCAAACAAACCAAATCTACAAGATTATGCAACTCTATGGTCTGTACTCATGACACATAATAAAAAAAATAATAATATAATATACTACTACTAATAATACCAGTGCTAGGGCAAAATCTTCTCTATTTTCACGAGGTTATAATGAGTTGTATGATGGATTGTCTATAGCAAATCCGTTGTAGCTGCCTGTTTTACAAAATTTTTCAATGCATTTGCATAAGGTAGCCTACATAATATTCATACCTTTTAATGTACTAATTGGAATGAAGCACAATACATAGCCTGCCAGCATTGAGATTTTGGAATCAGGGAAAGTTGATCTTGGAATCAGGGAGATTTGATTCGAATTAGGGAGATTTTAAAAAAAAATTAGCGTCGTTTCACAGTGGGGTCTCCAAAGGGGATACAGCCACGAATTTGTCTTACCCTCTAATGCACCAAGGCAGCATTTTATTAGAATACTCCACATGTTTGATCGAGATCTTCGATCACTTGAGCACAGGTAATGTTAAAGAATCATTGAAAACTTCCCCATTAAATACCTGTCCATGTGAAAACTTAGTCCCTTTGATTTTGGTTTTAAGAAGGACATGAAAGGTGCAATCAAATCAACTTTAAAGCTCATAACTTGAAAACGGAGCCACCTACAAATACTCCAGGAGATAATGGGTTTGAATCAAAATTTTTGAGTGCAGAAGGGTTGAGTGGCTTATTTTATGTACAATGGGGCTAGATTGTCAAAAAAGCAGTCTTATTTACCGTACTCAGACAATTTTGTATATTGGCCATTTGACCTAAAAATCATATAAATTCATATTTGACTGTTTGGGGGTGTTTTTTTTTTTTAATTTGCGTAATTTATGTAAAAAGGGTCACTGATCAAAATAAAAGCAGTCTTATTGCCCGTTTTGTTAGATTGTTTAAGGGTGAGTTCATCATCCTTTTTTGTGGCCCCAAAATCTTATTATTTTTGATCCAAAAAATCATGATTTTGTGGGGCCTTTTTGGGGGGGGTTGCTCGTTAGCAGAAGACTCTGTCTAAGTGTAGGGGGAACATGGTAACTGATGGTACGATGCTGCGAGTGTGTGAGGGATCTTAATTGATTGTAATGAACACAAGTTGACATTTGGTCATTTGTGTTCCATTGAAAACATTTGTTATAAAATATGAAACAGTTTTGGAAAGAAGGAAACACGAGTCTAAAAGTCAAAGTTTTTCCTGCTTGAAGTTTAGCAATAACCGGTTTCCAATTCGTCCCATGTTAAAAGGGCAGTGCAACAGGTCGCCACTACACCGCCGTTACACTCTAGTTTGATCTTCCTCTTCCTGGGCTTCTTGCTGCAACTTGCCATAAAAGTTGTTTGGTGGAGGGCAACTTGGTTGGGTGAACATTTGGCTGCTGGGGATGTCTGTTGGATTCCCTGGGAGATAACTTCTCACCTTTAGTCAGGTTTGTTTTTAGCTGAGAAAGGAATCGGCTTCAAACATGGTAATACTCTTGATATTCTCTGGCACATTCCTTCGAAAGGCCTGGTATATATCCCTTCCTATACAGCCTCTGGTATAATCTCGCAGAGTTTTGTTCACTATTTGGGCAAAATGACATCGTAATGGGTTTGGTAGCAATCCTCTTCACGTGCAGATCCAGGTCATCAGTGAAACCTTGCCAGTCTGCTTTCTTATAGTCAAGCGATGCGTTAAAGCACTTTATTTATCTTAAAGGACTTGGAAATATTGGAAATAAGCATCGACGGGGCACCTCTACCCTGTGCTACTAATGTGCACGAGTCAATGTCTTGCCGCTGTATGGAAAGATCAACCCCTGTCAAGAAGCTTGATTCCGATGTTAAGATGCCTCCTGCGGCTTGACCCAGATGTCTTCGTTCCATTCCAACACCAATGGAGGACTTATATATCCTAGCAGGAATGCTCCACCAGACCTCCGTCGGCAGTGTAGCGAGCTTGCAGGAGCGTAGCTGCAGTAATCTAATGGAGCCCCATGTCCGGACAGAGAACCGCTGCCAACGCGCCTTAAACCAGAGATCTAGGTTTCTTTTAAGCACCGTACAAGCTCTTGAACAGTCTCTAAGGAGTTGAAGAAGAAGAAGTTGCCCTTGTTGAAATAAACTTGCTACCAACCAAGTAGCATCTAAGTGGTATTGAACTTGGTAAGCATCTCCCACGGGTCTGGAAGGCGACTCCTCATGGCTGAAATTGCGATCTCTCAACAATATTGAAAACCGAATCGGCCAATCTAAGGTTTCCTTGGGCTAAGTGGGGCTACCTGGAAGCATATTAGTAAACACTATACCTGTGGCTGTGGGACAGCACCACAGACAAAGGAAAATAATCTTGGTCGTGCCCCTGTGGATGGGCAACATCACAGACAAGGCCCGTTGAGGATTTCAGTGAATCAGCCAGACGTTGTACTCCTCTCTGGCTGGATCATATTTGAGACCACTGGGTTTTGACACAATAAGAAGAAGAATATGGCGGAAAACACTGAAAATGGATATTGTCATAGTCATAATTTTCACACCACAAAAATATTTTGGCCAAATAAACATGCTTATTTTACACAAATGTTTTCAATGGTAACAAAAATGACCACCATGCGTTCAAAATTGTGTTCAGTACAGTCAATTAAGATATTTTTAAAATCATTACCCATTTTTACATTAGATTCGTTTGTCAGAGCACCCAAAAGTACAAATATGATTTTTGATCAGAATAAGCTATTTTTGGCAAAAAAAGGATGAAAATTACCTAAAAATCTCACAAACAGCCAATAAGACTGCTTTTATTATGATCAGTGACCCTTTTTATATAAATTACGCTAGTCAAAACACCCAAAAGTAAAAATATGAATTTTATATGATTTTTAGTCAAAAAATGGCCAATATCACAAAAATGTCTTGAGTACGGTCAATAAGACTGCTTTTTTTGGAATCTACACCCCATTTTACATAAAATAAGCCACTCAAATCTTCTGCACAAAAAATTTTGATTAAACCCACTTATCTCCTAGAGTAAAACATATGAACTGCATCATGAGATAGAGCTCTTTAAAATAAAGCTTTCCCCCAAAAATTGACAGGGCTCCGCCGTCTGACAGCCCCATTTAAGGAACTGTCAGTAGGAACTAAGTCCATATGGAGATTTAAAAAAAAATCTTGAAATGAAAAGGACAAAGTAAAAGTCAACTTTGAAGGCTCATAACTTGAAAACGCAGCCATCTACAAACATATGAACTGCATCATGAGATAGAGCTCTTTAAAATAAAGCTTTCCCGAAAAAAATTGACAGGGCTCCGCCGTCTGACAACCCCCATTTAGGGAACTGTCAGTGGGAACAAAGTCCACAAGCAGGCACTAAAATATTTATAACCTAACACTTCTGCGTTAATAGCAATGATGAATACTCAAACAGCAAACCACAACAGGTTCATTATCTTGTAGGCCTATCCCTTTGCACCACTGGAGTTAATTTGTTAACACTTTGAGACACAGCATAGCCTATAGCAGTTAAATGGTTAAATATAAAAATATTGCTGTGCTGGTCCATCCGAAAGTCGGGAGAAAAACGATGTCAGAAACCATTTGAACAGACTTTAAAATCTTGTGTCTTTAATTCACTTTGTAAAGACTATTATCCTTTTGTGTTACTTATTTTCTTATTTGTTATACATATGTTTTATTTTATCTCAACAACACCATCATTTTCCATAGTTTTACTCTGAAAAAGTACTTCCCGAATGTCGGCATTTATCACATTTTTGCGCATAGTGGTAGCTGTATAAATGCCAACTTGTACTTTTCCTATTTGGTACGAAAATGACGCAAAATACCGACTATCTGGAAGCACTTTTCCAAGTAAAAAAAATGTTTTCTATCAGATGGAGGAAAATCCGGGAGATTTGGGTGCTCAATCGGGAGACCGGGAGATTGAGTTCAATTCCGGGAGTCTCCCGGTCAATCCGGGAGAGTTGGCAGCTCTGACAATACTTTAGGAGGAAATGTTAGGGGGAAATTAATTTCTCCCTAACATCAAAGTTAGTGCATGTGAAAGGTCAATCTTCCCGTAACAAGAGAATAGGAAAGTATAATAATTAATACTAACATCATTTGTATGATGACTTTCCCATGGATTCAAAGCATATATTATTCCACTGCCAGAGGATATCAATCAGAATCATTTGCTTCACCTTGGCAGTCAGAAAGATCTCTTATCAGGGGGGTTGGTTGTTGTTTCCCTTCGCCTTGTGCACTCTCCCTTTCCACACGCTCCCCCTAATCAACCCCTTGGTTGAGACCACAAACACTGTAACGGTTTTGGGCCCAAGCCCTATATGGCTCACACAATGTACAACTGTACTCAATGTCCCGCAACAGTAACGGGTAATGTGATGACTTGAATCCAGCGATATCGGCATCATGGGTCTAGTGCTCTACTATCCACTGGGAACCACATATTACCGGTGATACCCAACTCAAATTCCTTCTGTGTGGTGTGTGTGGTCCTTACCTCTGACAAAAACTTCTTGTTTCTCTCCTTGAAATTACTCAACCCTCCTGGGCCATACAGAGTTTGGTCATACATACACTCATAAGGCATGGTAATCTTTGTAACCATAATTCTCCTTGAAATCAAACTTGTACTTAACATTGCAATAATGTTTGCTTCGGCAGAACAAAAATAAGAAGTGCTAACTTAACAATTGCTAAAAAAACTTTAAGACAAAAAGAAAACGATCACATTCTCAAAGGAGTTTAAAACTTTAGACTTGGAATACAAATCAGAGTTAGTCCTTCATAAATGGATTTTTTTTTCTTATAACATACACTGGAAAGTGTGATATGTAATGGTCATAATGACAATAAACTCCATCAAGAAATTTTTCTCACCTATTATAATCACATTTTCAGCGTAACATTGGTCTGTCAGGTCAGGTTTTCCTTTTAGGGCCTGCTACTAGTAACCTGGTAACCAGTAATACCTGTCCCAGGGTCGAGTTTTCCGCAGCTAAACCGGCACCCCCCATCGGATTCCTAAGGAAATCTAACGAGGAGGGTAGCTGGAACCTTGTAGAATGAAAAAGAAGATCTACCTACAAGTGCATCAGCTCGGGAGAGCTAATGGCGGCCATCCAGCCTTCCTGCCTTGCATAGTGGGCGTGGTTGCCCAAAGGCTAGTCCCACCGCCGAAAACTGTGGATTGACGTCAAGAAGGGCATCCGGTCAATTACCTTTTTCTCCAATAAATCCTCACACAGCAGTATTGCCGAGTGCGAGGTGTATCCAGCCACCCCCTTTAGCGGGGACAAAACCGGATTTAAAACTCTGGTTTAACTAACTAACTAACTTTGAAAAATAAAGGTTTATTCATAAGGACTAACCCTTGTTTAAACCCAGTTAGAGTTAAGACTCTAATCAATACCATCCTAAGTGTATTGCATGTGATGTGCTAAACCAGTGAAACTGGGTTGCATGAGTAAGCTAGCAATGAAACATATATCTTATCTTTCAGTGGCGTTCTCAGAATAGTCAGAGTGGGGGTGTGGTGAAGAATTAAGAACTGGCGTGTTATCGACAAGGATACATGCATTAATTCTCAGAACTCTCTCAAGTAGGATTATTATCATAATTATATTATCATAATTATAATAGTGCACATAATCCCCGACAACCCAAGTATAATAAGCCTACTTTTGAAATAGTTACGAGAACCAGCATAACAAATTGGTTGATAACACGTAAGTTAACTCTGGCTTCGTGCACACCCCAACACCCCCCACCCCCGCCTTTGCAGACCTGATACGCCACTGTCTTACATGCTCCACATGAAATTTATAGACAGGTTTTATCTTGAAGTGCAAAGCGTTTTTTTTTTTTATTTTTTATTTCTATCGCAAATCTATGTACGCCCATTGAAGAATAGCATAAAACTAACACCACCTAGGTTTAAACTTAAAAATGTTATAAACAGATCCCACTTCTTCCTAATTTATATGAGTGTTCAGTGGTCTATTTACATAACTAAGGAAATAATATGAAGGTTGACTATTACCGCAAGGTATATGTACTATAAGCCATCCCTGATTGTGGCAGTAGTGTATCACATGAGAGAGAGACATCGTCTTTCCACTCCCTCGCCTGCCGTACATTACATATTTAATGGGTGGGTTACTGTAGTCTGCCGTCTTCAGGTAGTTGATAATCTCCAAGGCTGGTCTTCTTACCATGATGGAGGCCTCTTGAAATGGCTCAATCTAGCAGAAGTAATACAAAAGCAGAAGATGCAAATTTCAGAATACATACAAAAATCTGAGCTTCCCTCCCCACCCCACCCCACCCTACCACGTGAATTTGCTTCCTTTTATCCAAAGTGCCAATAAGATATTCTATACTTTGTTCATTACCAAATTGGCAAGACTCTTCACACTGTGAATTGATATAGAATAGCACAGGTGCAACTGTAAGCAACACTAGCGCAGCGGGCGCAGTACGTGATGTATGCGCGGCGCACGCTTGTGGCTAGAAGCGCATGTGTAAAATGTTATTACTTTCACGAGTGGATAAACAAAAGCCGAATAATTTTTGCCTATTAGGTGATGAACAAAGTATAGAGAGATGTTGAAGGATCTTCCCTTTACTACTTATGTGTGTAATCATATTAATTGAAATGGAACAAAATGGGTGATCTTACACAATTACTTTTATAGTCCCCTATTAATGCTTTGGTTGTACACACTAAACAATGAAGACTATTTTCCCTTACCAGATTCTGCCATTTTGCAGATGTTCCTACTGGCAGGACAGACTTCACCTGATCTAAAGGTATGCTGTAGAACTGACCCTCATGCTGCAAGGAATGGTGTTCCTGTATGCAAAAATAAATGTAAATAGTCAAAACGGAGAGATGACTGAGAGGCATGGAAAAACCATAGCGACATAAATAAAGGCTAGAATAACGACGGCCATCTTGATTCAACAAGATGCTTAAGTGTTACTGCTCAAGCCCATTATACGTAAACCTTACAGCATGGAAAAATGCACTTCGTCGCCCACATCACATACTCTCTTATCTGATGAAATGCCGTTTTCGAGATTTCATGTTTGTACTATGGAATTAAAATTACAATTCACTTTTTTAATTTTGTATTATGAAGAAAACATTCTGAAGTTTAAGTTTTAACCTTGCTTAGTTTTGAAAGTGCAATTATATTCCTGATATAAAGCTACAAAGTTATAAGTCTGTATGTGAAACGCAAAAAAATCGTATTTTAACATACGACGCTAATTTCACCGTTATATTTCAATGCGTTCAGATAGATCTCTATGTGAAACACATAATGTTCACGCACGAGGCAGATACGACGCACATAGATCAGTATGTGAAAAGCGTAAACAGCTTGTTTTACGAACAGCGTTAATTATACTCCTATTGAAATTACGCGTAAATGAAACATAAGAGAGTATGTGAAATCGCGATATGCAGATTTGAGCTTATTGATCAAAATTCTTAATTAATATCTCACTAATTAGGTCACTTTCAAGATTGTAACTTTGTGCATGTATAGACCATAACATTTTAAGTACATATGCAAAATATCTCAAAAAAGTAAAAAATGTCAGATAAGACGGTATGTGATGTGGGCGAAGACTTTCTAGTTAATTTCGTCAGCCAACCCTCGGTTATAAAATGATCTTTAGACATCCGAGAACATCATCAGGCATGTGGTTTGTTCAGAAAGCTTACCATCACAAAGATTAGCGACAATGTTTTTTTAAACAGATTTTCAATATTGCTTCCAAAATAGCATGGGCTATAGTATGTTCGTAGTTGCTATGACAAGTGTGACGTTTTTAACACAGTAGTAGTGCACAGTTCTAATATTTTTATTAATATGTAGGTGCAAAACATCATCCGCCAACTCGCTCCTTTTTATTATTGGTAATCAGTGAAAATAAACATGTTCCTGTCCATTCTAAAGAAGTTGACCAGGAACAGCCCTGAGGTCTTGCTAAAGGTTTGGTTACCTTTTGCATGCTGCTCAAAAATTGGTTGCCTGTGCTTGTTTGTGGGGAACCACCTTGTATAAAGTCAGTAGGGAGTACATGTCGTACAGGAGCTCTCATAGTTCTGAAGAATCCTTGAGTGGCAATTTCTGCAGTTGGTGTAGAGCTGTATCTGGGTGATTGAGCCCCTAGTATGAGTCGTAGTGCAATATTGCTGAACACAAGCCGTTCAGAAAAACAAAAGAGTGGTCCTTTTGACCAACTTTGAAAGTTCAAGGTAAAATGCCACAGCAGTATAGAGAATTACATGTAGGTGAGCACTGGCTTATGATAGAAAGCTGCGAGTTCTACCCTTCTGGGACCAATGTGTGTGTCAACACTGTAATCGGCAAACACAACAAAGTTGCCTCAATGTTGCCTCAATTCTTATTATTAAAATTATGCTGACACAACAGGTACTCCAGTCACCGAGGGGAAGTATTTTGCACATTTCACGAATATAGAGCAGTCAATATTTTTTTCATGCACAATTTCTATGCCATGTTATTATACCACCGTTTTTTGCTTGTGATATTTGATTCTGAAAACAATGAAGCCTTAACTCAAGTCTAACTTCCAATTGGCCTATAAAGCAAAATAAAAAACCACTTCACCACATCTCAATGTGCACACTTTGTTACTAACAGAAAGCCTTAACCTCGGAGTAGACCTTTCTGATGGTAACTGTTTGGCCCAAAAAATGAGTGAACGGCTAAGCTTGGCACATTCAAACGAATTGCAACAGCTTTTTAGTTCCCCACTTTCCCACTTATATGATGCTTCTTTTAAAACATTTACAAAGGGAGAGACCATACTAAACCATCTGATTGAAATAATGTGTCAATCACAGCATGATTGAAGAGGTAACTCACCAGATTACGTTTTCAGTGACCATCAGACAGAACGTAACTCAGCACTTAATTCAAAACAGAATTTTTTATAGCTTCATCAGTCAACCACATGAAACTTCTTCATGATGCACAGCTTCAGCTGGATGCTGTTGCTATCTCCCCACTGATAATGTTCGCAATTTTGGCGTTATTTTGACAACAAAATGTAAGTCTAAACATGTGTCCAGCCTTGCTAAATCTGTAACGGGGGCAAATTAGAAAACCTTTTTAGAATACGTAGATTCCTTGATTTTGATTAAATGTGGTCTAATGTTGTAGATCATTAATTTTGTCTTTGTGAGAACTATGTAATTGGTGACTTCAAGGGGGGTAGTATCAGAAGAACCTCAACATTCTCCAAAAGCTTCAAAACAAGTGTGCTCGTTCAGATTCCGGGTATCCTGATTTACTCACACAACTCCTCTGTTGAAGGAACTTCACTGGCTTTGTATATCTGATCGTATTAAATTCAAAACTCTGTTTGGTTGATAGTTTATAATGCACTGAATGGGCTTTGTCCCCAGTACATCAGTGAATGTCTGGTGGTCAGTAGACCACGTCCTGGATCTGTTGTTACAATCGTCAGCCACATGGGGTGTCACTCTGGTGTTCTAGGACACACAAATGTGCTGGCGACAGGGCCTTATCAGTGGTGCACCAAAGCTATGGAACCAATTTCCTATCACATTCGTAGTGCCAGTACTGTTAAAAGTTTAGTCAATGCTCAAAACTCACCTCTTCAGTCGTATTACTCATAAAGGCGTTGGATCTATGTGAAAAGTCGCCTTTCAAAAGAAAGTCATGTAGGTAATGCTTATTATTATAAATCTTTAATTCTGCTGTTCATAATAAAAATTGTTCTTTTTTTACTAAAGTTCTAATGTTGCTTACAGTACCATAATGAGCTGAGTTTACATTTTGAGTTATGAATAGATTGGCCTGAGTAGAAATATTAAACATCACATTTTCAAAAGCACTATTTTTTAGGTTAAGGCTTTCTGATTGTCAACCCTCGATATAAAGCATGGAAATATTCTATTCTAGCATGGCTGAAGTCGGGATATAGATGATATGCGGACGCAGGGAACAAAGTTGCTATAAAAAGTTAATATTGTCCCGGTGACGTCATCACAGGGCAGTCACTTTTTATAGCAACTTTTTCCCCCACCAATCAAATGACAGGAATATTTTAAGGTATTATATAAATTGTGTCATTCCCCCCCCCCCCAACAACTCTCCATAACATTCCTGGGTGGAAAGAGGCAAGCAAGATATGCCTTCCCGAGTACACAACCGGACTCGAACCTACTCCCATCGAATGTGAGTCTGTCTATCCAAAGACTCACAACACTAACTGGATTGGGTTTCAGTAAGGTTTTTTTTTCTGTTTACAAACACAGCTTAGCTATGTCATGCCATGGCTTATGCAATAAGTGCAATTGTGTGTGCACTCTTGCATGCCAAAACATAAACAACATGATTGACCTCCCATTCAATAGATATCCCAATAATGGCAATATTGATTGGGGTGAGAAACTACTCTTCCTTTGCTCTCATGTCAATAATAACACAGTAGTGTTTCCATAAGGTGACACCCTTCTTTCTGACACCCTTACGAATTCGGAAACCTTCACAGAATAAACCACATAAACCGTGTTGTTTATTCCATGAATATTTCCGAATTCATAAGGGTGTCAGAAAGAAGAGTGTCACCTTATGGAAAACACCCGTGTAACAGAGGAACTTCTGAAACAAAATATTGTCATAATATTGAGCATTCAAATAAATGTTCTAAAGATGCATTTGGATTATGTGGTATCATGTCTATGTGATTCTAGGTAAATTGGACTCATATTTATTGTATTTAGGAAGACTGAGGCATGTAAACAAATGTCATTGGTGTCCACACTGCTATTTGAAGAGATGTTAACAGTGGTTTTCAATACACCTTCCCCGGTCTAAGTGGGTTATATCCCACTAATACAGATTTGATCTGTGTACGTGTGACTCAAACCCACGACTTTCGGATCATGAGTCGGTCATTATAGTCATGAGACCACATGCACCCTCCATCATGTGGTAGACCTACTGATTGACCGTCAAGAAACATCACTCCATGTAGACTAAAAACAGTTTAATTTAGCCAAATTATTTCTGAACTGCTTTATCCCATACAACTACTGTGTTTTTACATTAAGTATGAAAAATAAATTTTCATCATATCCTTCTTGTGCATCTTACCTGATGTTTAGCTTTGGACTGTTGATGGGCAACTCTTCGCCATGCCATTTGAAACCTGCAAAAATACAGAATAAGAACCATAGATACTACAGATCATCTTACTGATGCCCATTCCATGTCACCATTCAGCGGCACCGGCAGCACGTCCATGGATTTTTGTCGCTTTAAGTGTGGTGGGAGACATTGATGAGATATGAAAAATCCTGAAATTTTGACGTCATAGTCCATTCGTTTTCCCGCCAGAGCAATTTTGAAATTTAGGGGGTCACCAACAAAAGTGCCCGTCCAATGTGAAAGACTATGGTGAGAGGGTCACAGATTAGTAATGGAGCCCTCCACCACCGTTTGAAAATCACTATCTATGGGTGATATTTGTGTAGAATTCAAATCTGCATCAGAAAGTTCATAGCCTGTTTACTTTTAGAGTTAATGAGGCCTAAGATGCGCCTGTTGGTTTCATTCGGGGCCCAGTCTGGGGGGGTCATAACTCCAAAAGTAAGGACATTTTTACTGGCCATCTTTTGGTCAATCAGAGTTACATAGTAGACCTTTAAACCAATACAATTAATGAACACATAGAAAAGTAGTAAAGTGGAGGTAATAGCGCTTGAAAATGGCAAATTGTACGTTTTTGACACGTTGTTGACCCCCCTGAAAAACAATGTTGAACATTTCGCCACCACCCTCTACTGCAGATATGTTGAAGATAATCATTAAACAACTTTCCTTGAAAAAACTAGCTTGGTTCTTTATTTTTTCACACAAAAACACACTCAAAGTTACCACACAATGGTAAGTTACCCAATGTCATTGTACATGCACAGTGTAATATCCCATATACATTCTATGGTAAATATCAGCAAAAATGTCCGTGTGCTGAAAACAATTAAGACATCAAACCACACAAGCTGGTTCTTTCAAGAATAGTTTTCTTTGATGATGTAATCTTCACATATCTAAGGTAGAGGGTTGATGTCATATGTCCACATTGAATGTTAGGGGGGCCAATTTATGTCAAAATTCAAAATTAGGATTTTTTTTCAATAGGCTGTTCAGTCACTTTTTACTTACCAAAATGTACTTATTATTGTACTGGTAGAAAGTCCTGCGTGTTGACTTGGATTACAAGAAAATTGACATTAAAAATATTGCTACTACGGAGTTCTGACCCCAAACTTGTCCCAAATGGAAAGATATTGCGTTTTTACACCCAAATAACTTTAAGTAAATGAGCTAATCACATTTGGTGATGGCCAAATTTGATTCTTTTATTCTACACCACAAAAATTCCCCAGATATGATTTTCAAGTTGGGGAGGGTTCCATTACAAGTTATGGCCCTCTCAAAATTAACTTCCGCGTCACACAGCATTTTTGATGGTAACCCCCCCTAACTTTCTGAATGCTCCGTGGGGAAAACAAAAGGTGGTATAAAGCTCAAAATTTCAGGATTTTCATTTCTCATCAATAATCTATCACATCCACCAAAAAAGAACCAGAGCATCAATGATGCAGTAAGCCTATAATTATGATGCCATTCAAAGACCAACCAACTCCCTTTGAAAGTACTTTATCTATTATTTACACATCCAAATTACATATTAATAAATTTTGGTTTATAGAATATCAATCAAACCTGGAATGGGATTTTGCAGGTATCCCATGCTGGCTTCACATGACATTATTGAGGAAAGGTCCCAAAACTGTGCATTGTGGATGAACTCAATTACACTCTAATAAACCGCCGCCACCATAATTTTTGATCATGTTAATAACAGCTCTCAATTGAATACTTTTCCTCTAAAATGTGATTGAGTCCACAAAGTACTTTAATGCTTGATGTAGGGCCTCTATTAATTTAATCTTTGTTATTTTTGTGTTCAAAATCTGTTAATTTGTTATCTTTTAATTCTGTACAACTTCAAAGAAAAGTAACATGCCTGGACAAAGTTTGGTGTTCAAAAAACATTCACACAATGCATTACAAACTTTTCCAAGTTCAAGTGTAAATGAAATAGGTAGTAGAAATATGTTTCTTATTTGATGACTAATAAAACTATAGTGTGAAAGACAAATGGCTATTTAGTCATTTGTCTTTAACAGATATTAATTGCCACATAAATAAAACATAATTTAAAAAAGAAGAGTCCTTCAAAAAAGGACAATCTGCCTAATGAATCTACCTTCCGACTTAAATTAGGCTTATTTGCTAACTGGAACACTTTACAATAGGGTTACAAATCAAAGATCTACACCTCTTTGAATATTCCATAATACGTACTTCAGTAAAAAAATTATACATAAGTCCATGATGATGATAATGTTTTAACAATTGGTTAATTTACATAAAATTCTCTATTAGGCAAACAAGTTATGGTTTTTCAGCTAGTCTTTTCCAACTAACTTAAAAGGTTACGTCTTTTGTTCTTACTGGTAATTTTATTTAAATAAAAAACAATTGTTTTTTTTTTTTTTTGGGGCTGTTGAAAGTCATAATCACTGAACGCAACACTTCAAAGCAACATTGATTCTTTCGTGATCCACAGCCTCAACCCCTTGACTTTACCCAAAAGAGTTGAGATGTTGACATTAATATGACCCGTTAGCTAATTGTTGCCTAATCATACTTGCAAATCGATTATTGGAAAAATTAGCCATTTTGTTATGTTTCTGTCCGTAAAAGGACAGAAATTATTACACGCAGTGGCCCTTGCGCCTCAGTGCACCGTGATAATAAAAACATTTGTTAATAACATCAAACCGCTCATAAAATCCACTCGGGATTATCTAATTGAACCAAAACAAAAATGAGGTGTTAGAGAAACAAAATGCACCTTTAATTGAATTTGAAGTGGCCCTGCATTACCTGCAAGTACCTTACTGCACTGTTAAACTATCAAAGGGTGCACTTTAAAATTTTCAGGAAAAGGGCATTCCCATTTTTTTAAAGCCGGGTTGGTTTTTACATCTTTATAATGCATATCAGAGTATCCTAATTTCACCATGTGAAATGAAACAGCCAAAAATTTAGTTTTATGTGCTTCATTGCAATAGTAAATGGTACTTCATTGTCATACGTCATTTAACTAATTATTATGAGGTGAACTCACAAAATATACCACATTAATCTGGGCTTTGGTTATTTTTTTTTACATTTAATTTTCACTTGACCAATTACTTGTAACTTTCTTTAGGCATTACAGATGATTAAGTATGTTTAACTACCCGAAAACCACAAAATACGGCAAATTTAATGGCCAATGACTTTGAAATCAATATTGTTGTTATGGAAAACCTGTTCATTTGCTATTTCAACTTCCAAGGAACAGCAAATATTTTGCTGGCTTAATATTTTAAGTCGTCGGATTTCAATCGGTAAGACATGGTCCATGGGCCTGCATACAGGGAGTTTGTCAATCTTGTGTGAATCTTTTTACACACACTTTAATGGAGAGGATTCAGAAACTTATCTTCATTCTCGTAATTGTTCCCTTACTTAACCCCCGGGGGGGGGGGGGGGGGTTCTCACCTTTGGTTTGGGTAGGGACATGCCTCCACGCCTCTGGAGTAGGACCCATAGCTATACCATTTTATGCCAAAAAAGGGACCAATCATAGCAATACCAGAGATTGCAAAATTTTAGGCCCAAATTTAACCGATGTCTAGGGAACATCCCTGTATAGTCATTTTGTGTTGAGAATCCCCCCCCCTCCCCACTTAACCTGTAGTTTCACTGTCAATAACATTTAGTGTCAATGTCTAAATTTGGTACTATCATGCTTTGGCAAAGGGTGATATATCACTGACTAAATGATTTCTGAAGTCCATGGTCCAACCTCTGTGGGGGCAATTTACTTGACCAAGGGCAATCTCCTGTGTTTTGTTAACTGTCAAACATATGACTTTGGTTGTTGATAACAGAGTATTGTAAAAATGGTCAACTTATCCAAAATACTAAATACTAAAATACATATCAATATAACTCGGACTATATACAACAATTTAACCATGGACACTTCAATTGGGCTAATTTTACCCCACTGATAATTACCAGACTAGGTTTTAACACTTTTACCCATAAAAAATATTGATGAAAAAGCAAAACAATTTCACATTCAGTAATATGTGCCAAGCGACCAAGGGTAGATGTAATCATGCAAGTTCCAAAGAAATAACAGTGGGTGCATTTAACCTGGCTAATAGTAGCAGAGGGTGTTTTGAACTAATCCCATATACATTGCAATGTGCCATAATGTTTGTAACCTAAACATATGTCAGTAATTTAGGGCCAGTGTAAAGAAGTTTAAGGGCCAACAAACTTTCATGATTAATTTTGTTTTTTTAAAGTACTAAGGGTTTGGTTGTGCAGGGATGGGTGTAATGTTAAAATGTCGAGTTTTATGTATTAAAAGGGTATTTTTGTGGGATCACATGCCGGGATCATGAAGACTGGAGCAAGTAGTTGGTCGATTGGGTTCTAATACGTAATCCGGCAATGTATTATTGTATTTAGTTTAAACAAACAACAGAATCAGAATATTTGCTGCAGGTTGCAGCCAACACCCTCAGCACAGATACTAAAAATAGAATAAGTAGGCCTCTATCTGTTATCTGAACACAAAGTTGGCCATGGCGCCTAAAATAAGGACATTACTGCATCAGTATTTCTTCACCCCCATACCATAGCTTGCCACGTCACAGATCTTAGCACAGATCATGCTTATGGGCTGAATAAGTAGGCTATGCTGTTCACACCAGTTGGTAGGGCAACTAGAAGAAAAAATGAAGGCACCACACCTTTCATTATAAACAAAGCTGTGGGAAACAAGATGTGTGAAACCATAATTTGTGACCAGAGGAGATCCAATTAATCTAGACTGAAGTCCCAGTGGGGTATTAGAATAATTAGTGGACCAATTGATTTGGCTATTAACTGTTTTGCCTTCAAGTGACCACTGATAATGTACTAGTGTATATTAAGGCCACACCATTGAAACTAAAGTAATGTTATTGTACTGAGTCTAGCATAGTAAAAGAGCAAAGGGCTAAATTATTTTGACTCCAGAGCACCCCCAGCCTTGGACAAGGCTAGATCTGCAAGGATTATTGAGTAAATGTACCAAAACGGGGCATTGTGGAGGGCTAAATATGCTCTCTTGGGTAGCTGTGTGTTCTAAGGGCACTTATGATTGATTGAATGAGTAGGAATTGGGCGGTTTCAAGTTACACAGTTGCAAGGGTTAAAGTTCCAGCATATTACTAGTATTATGCGCTTTTGAACCTTATTGCGAACATTGAATTCGTGAATGCGACTTGCATAACTCAGCACTATCTTCAGGAGCAACTGGAATGAGTGTAAAGTACACGTGGTACAAGGCACATGGAACTTTAGACATGGTGAAAGATATTGGTGGGGAAAAAACAATAAACAAACTACCTTCAGGGCAATAAATAACTATCATATACCTAGATAAGAAGGAAATTTAATGCCAAGTGGTTATCAGACTAGGATGCAAATGCAATGCCCTCTCTAGGCCGCATTGATAATGCATGGCTTTCAAACGATATCTACATTGTAGGACAAACAGACAATTCAGAATAATCTTTGCCTACCAAACCACAATTCATGCCAAAAACACAAAAGGACGAAACCAAAATGCCCCAAACGCACATCTGACTCAGAATTTTCAAAATCACAAACTAAACTTTCAAAGAAATGTTCATACTTGAATACCTGCGAGTTTCAAAAGAATTGGACAAGACATGGGAGACTAGTTAGAGAGACTATGGGTTTCCTATGCTTTTCTACTCGACGGCAATAGCCTATATTTATAGGCTAAAAAAATCCATGACATGCTGCGGTGCCCATTTCTCGAGTGTTGGACGTGGAATTGCCCTGATGTGTTTCCTTCACCACAGAGACTATTGTTATTTAAGGGGTCCCCGTTCTACCTCCATGGACTAAATAGAGTCCAAAATAAATTCTCCTCCATACATGGCCTGGTAAAATAAAAACATCTGCAGACCATGTGTTTTGTACTAAATTCACAATTTTATTAAAAAAAAAAAAAAAAAATCAACAATTAACAAAATACAGTGTTGATATTTTACATATATTGATTTTTTTTGCTGGTTACCCTACCACTTATTTTATTTCTTGGCAGATATGAAGCACCAGGGTACTTTTACATATTATCAGAGCTGCAGGTATCTGCTGCACACCAATGGTGAACAAACCGTTTTCCAATGTAATAATAACCATGTTGAAAGCAATAACAGCCCATTTTTGACGAGTGCCCCATTTTCAAAATTTGAGATCTTTGCACAGTGGGTTGAGTAATGTACAAAAACTATACCCGAGTGACAGGGCACAAATAAAACGAGGATAACGCCGGCGATTAGCCCTCAGTTTTCACAAACTAGCCCCCGTGAGAAATTTTGGCCTAGGAAATGCCACTACGAGGGCTTCTTTTTGGCAGAATTTGCTCAAATAGCCCCGTAGCCCCAAAAAGTATTTTTGTCCCTTGCCGAGTACATAATACAGTACAGGGTACGAAATATCTTCCAAACAGACCAAACGGCAGTTTTACAACCATCGGACAGATGGCAATTTACCAAAGTGTGACAGCAGTATAACAACCACCTTGTTGCTCAAACCATTGGGACGCTTGGGGAGGTGGTACATAGTCTAAGACCATGGTACCCCCGCCACACCACAGTAAAAACATGCATACAGGTGTAGCCTATAATCGCCTGTAGGGAATCTCGGGCAAAAGTGGGTTCGCCGCAGAGCGTGAGTGCGCCAAAACGGAAGACAAATTAAGTTCTTAACAAGCATCACATGATTTGTAATGGTGTGAGGCATGCTGCCCATACCGCGATTTAATTTGCATAAATAGGGAATGCTTGTTGGCCACCCGTGACGTTATGGACCCCAACTTCACTGGAAAGAAAACTACTTCGGATATACGTATGAATGTCGGCAGGCAGTGTCGGTCTATAGTTCTGGGACAGACCAGAAGGTCAACATTATCTTTTAACAACTATTCTTTTCTCATCTACTGACGGGTTCAGTGTTCTAGATAAAAGAATAGTGTTAAAAGATAATGTTGACATCTGGTTCTGGTTACCAGAACTATTCCGGTCTTGTGCTCTCACGATTGCGCACTACTATCCAGCCCATTTCCCAGGCCCGTTTCTGACAAATTTGATGACAAGTCGCATTCACAAACCTACAATACGGAATAACCTCATCATATTGGTATTGGTCTTTATTCCATATTAAATAATGAGGGGGTGTGGGGTGTGGGTGGTTTAAAAGTTTAATGGCTAACGTACTACGGAATAAAGCGTATACTCCACTAAATTGCACTTTATTCCGTCAAAATAATCAAACTAGTTCCTAAAATAGAAAATTGCCATCCCGACTACCCCACCCCCACCCGGTCCGACCTTATATGGTGCGTGCTGCAGTGCGAATTATTTTTTTGTCCTAGATTTTTTCTACCACCTCTCCTCGTCCTTCCTTTTTATTCTTAACCTCGTTACCCCCCAATACTACTATTAAACCCCTCTTTTGTTGGTATAAATTACCCCCCAAAGAAAATCCCCTTTTCTCGTCTTCCAACGGGTGTTAATTTTTAAATTTTGTTACCTATTGAAAGCTATATAATACTCCTGTTTTTCCTCCTTTTCCCTAGACAATCGTGTACTAAAGTAATGTTGATCTGGGGTTGCTTAGCGTAAGCTTATAGTATACTCCTGTTATACCCCGGTGCATTGACTATCGGCTGTACAAAATATAAGCAAGGAGTAAAATAAATTGTAATATTATACTCACCACATTTTGTGAGTTATTTCGATTACATACATGTATAACTTACGAATGATCCAACTATTGCATTTTGGTGTTCAAAAAAGCCTCGAGAAACCCCTAATGCCACATTAAAAATTTCGGAGCACCCGCCTGGGTAGCAGTTCCCGATGGCATCGGTAGCCCATCACTATCGTCACTGGCACCCACAATTCCTTGCTCATTTTTGGACCTTCCTAAAGGCTCACTCGTGGGGGAAAGGGCCTGGATGAGGGTAACTAGTTGGATCATCGTAAGTATCATGATGTAAAATAGAATATCTCACAACTGCTAGTGAGTATAAGAATTTATTTCACACATTATATACATTACGAAATAATCCAACTAGTGCATGACTGCAACACTGGTAACTAGGTGGAGGAAGTGGAGCCGGTAGTCTCAGTTTCTGCGGTTTCTCGCCATTGAAATTTTTATGGAAGCTGAAATAATTTTGCCCCAATAACAGCCATATACAATTCACATTGAAGCATATATAAAATAGCACATCTGTATCAAGACACATACTGTCATAAAAACGCATTCCACACCCTATGAGCATAATGGTATGATGCTTAGCATCCTTCCTCTTATCTGGAATGCTTTGATGACATGATGGTTTTGCCACGGTTTTTTGATTACTGAAAGGACGTCTTTTCATATAAAACATTCTGGAAATGTTGTAGGCGTCCTCCATCCTGCTGCTTCCATAAGGCAAAAAAAAATTGTTTGATTGTCCTAATCCGACCGACCCTAATTTTGGAAATCAGGAAAAAGTTGGGGTTTTTTTCATTTTACTGTGCAAAAGAATACCGACCCTAATTTTGAAAAATTCCTAAGAAGTTTTTTTTTTCAATTTTAACTTTCTGAAACATAAAAAGATGATGTTTAAACAGTTTCTTAGCATGTTAGTTGGGTTTCATAATGTACAAAGATGTATTTTTGAGTAAGAATCAACTTGTTTTTTAGTGTTTGATTAACTTTTAATATAGTTTGCTATTGACATTAAAAAAAAAGTTTTTTCCGACCGACCGACCGAACTCTAAAAAGTCGTCTATGGACAATCAAACAATTTTTTTTGGCCTAAGTGAAAAGCCCAAGATGTTGCCTGACTTCTAATTTCATGAGCATGCGGGTTAAGGGCGATGTTACTGTCCAGTGATGAGGCTTTCACTTCTAAAGCGTCAGAGATGAGGGAAGTGACCCAGCGTGATAATGTTTGTTTTGTAGCAGGTTTGTAAGGTTTTGTTGTAGTGATGAAAAAGGTGGTCAGAAATTGAAGAATCCATAGATTCCTTTAGGAAGGCAGTACGGTGGTAATAGCTCTGACTGGACATCAGCGTTTATCTTCAGGATCTCCAGTAACTCTGGGAAGCTCTGGAAGAACTATAGGCTGAGGTGCATAATTCAGTGACTGTGTTTTGGCCATGAAACCAGCACGAGGTAGGAGAGTGACATTGTAGGAGTCGGAGAATCACATATACTTCTTGTCAATAGATAACGCCTGGATTTCTGAACATCTTCCGGTAGATGCAGCCAATAGACGGAACGCAGCCCTTCTTGTTAAGTTAAAAAGTGTAGCTTTATCCAACGGTTCAAACGGCTCATCAGCGATATACTGAAGAACTAACGGAAGATCCCAAGAAGGAATGAGTCTTCTTATGGTAGGAAGTTTATTCAGCATTCCCTTAATGTGATCTGAGAAACTCTTATCTTCACTAATCATGTCTGGATTATCATGAATTGTACTATGGCTGACAAATAATTTCTAATAGTTAAAGGTTGGAGGTTTCTTGAAACAGTGAAGTCAGGAAGTTAGCCACGTCTCCTACAGAGGCTGTATGCGGATCAACCTTGGACTTCTTGCACCAGACGTTGAAGTGTCAAAGTCTACTATTGTAGATAATGGAGGTTGACTTCCTTCTAGCTTGGAGGCAGCTTCTTCTGAAAAGCTCTTGCGTTTGAAGGCAAGCTTGAGAGAGTCCACACAGTCAAGTGCAGAGATCTTAGTCTTTGGAGTGACACCCTTTGTATCTTCCCGTTCTTCCGTCCACCAGCAGATTTTGCCTTACAGGAATCAGTCTTGGATGATCTTCCAACATGCTGACCAACCCTAGGAACCAAACCTGACGTGGCCAAATGGGGGTACAGCGCATCCTGCATGACTTTGATGGCTGTTGCCTTGGCAGTTACCTTTGACAGAATTGCTATCGGTATGCAATCAGATTGTCCAACTCATTGAAAAGCAGTCTCTCACCCAGGCCTTTCCTCCGCCAGCCACGTGCAGTATGTGGAGTGGATGATGATTTGTCCTGTTTTCGAACAAATCTAACGTGGGCCGTAAAGTCTTTGAAAAAATCATCTGGCATTATTCGGCTGTTGAGATGCCACTCCACGGCTGATCTGACTAAGCTATCATCTGTGGCGTTTCCTGGGAAAAGCTGCTGCAATAAAGTGATAACTCAGGGAGTATCGGCCTTCAGGGTAATTGAATGATTCTTGACCAAGTGAGGGAGGCGGACAGTTCAACTCCATTGAGGATATTTTGTTCCTCCTTGGTGGTTTATGTAGGCAACTACATGGCATTGTTCTGATCTGATGTTCACCGACTTCCCAGATACCATCTGTTTGAATCGCCTGTAGAGCATGACACAAACTGCCTAGAAACTATAGCTACATTTATGTGGAGCTTCCTTATTAAATCTTCGACCACACACCTTTTCTTTTGTGGGATATTAATACATGTCCCAACCTATCTTCAAATCATCCGTCGAATTATAATTTGGTGTGGATTTCGTGGAATTCTTTTCCCACTATAAGCGGTCTTGAGTTGCTTAATCAACGTAGATGCGTCACTATCTTTGTATACAAGGGACTTGACGGTGTAGATCGTGACGTTAGTCTCTGTAGTAACTGCGAAGGGGAAGCTGGAGCAGTCTAATCCTAATTCTGCCCAGAAGGGGTTAGAAGTCTACCAAGCTTGCCAGGGGGATTCCTACGCAGAGCAGAGCAAGATGAGCTGGAGAAAATTCCTCTACTCCATAATTATCTCTTCGGACAGAAAAACTTTGGTTTTCCTAAGTCCAAGATTGCTCTAGGAACTATTGGCTTCTTATGACTCGGAAAGAGGTTTGACTTCTTTAAGTTTACCATGAAACCCAGTTCCTTAACAGACTATAACAAAGGGTAACGTTTATCAGCTTGAATTGTTTGGAGCCACAATCAAACAATCGTAGAGATAGACTTATTATGGATACCCCTCCTTCTCAGACGTTCTGCCACTGTTTTCACCAATCTGGTAAAGGTAAGGGGAGCAGTTGAAAGTCCAAATGGCAGAACTGATAACGAAACCGGAAGCGAAGACAAACTTGATGAGGAGTAAAAACTGGAACATGGTGGTAGGCGTCCTTTTAAGTCCACTGTTACGTTGAACCAGCTCTTTAGAAGCTGTAATTGACAGCTGAGAGGGTTTCCATCTGAAAGTCTTGGACGAATAAATCTGTTCAGAGGGCGTAAATTGATGATTGGTATGAGATCTATGTTTTTCTCAGAGCCGGAAGAAGAAAGAAAATTGACTAGAACCTTCCATTTAGACTTATTTATCTCGAGAAAGTGAAGTAAGACTCAGTGATCCATGATTCACACATCGTCTGCGTCATAATCTAATTTCATGAAAGCCGGCGTTTTTTACCACGGGGATATCGGTGAGGCAAACTACCATTTTACATGAACTAACCTTGCAGAAGGTAGCGGAATATCGTCAGAACAAAAAATAAGGGAGGCTGGTTGGCAATTTGCCGCAAAACGTGTATTTTTGATCGACAGTCTTTACGCTGCTGTCGCCTGCCAGTCTGAGTATCGCCATTCTGAATTTCAATGTTGCCATTTGCTAACACGTTATAGTGTTCGTCAGTAAATTCTGAAACAAATTCAGACTACCACGCGTAAACCCGGAAGGTGTGAGGAACGCTTGCACGGAATTGAAAACGCAATTCCAACCGCACACGCGTGCCATTTGTTTTTCAGAAAATTAATGAGGTGACTATACCAGTAATCGTACACTAAAATCCCATTCCGAAGTTGTCAAGTGAAAAAAAACTGAGTCCACATATAATTTGGCGGGCTTTAGATTACCCCTAACGCGGCCGAGAGGTAACGAAAGGCAACGAAAAAGTGGTACCGGTCGGAAAATGCTTTCGTTGCAGCTGGGCCGTCACCAACTATTTTGGTGCGCCAACTGACTCTCATTGCGTTTCATTGCATGGGGGCCGTCGTACCGGGAAAAAAAAAAGGATACGCGGATGTTTTTGTTTGCACCTGGGCCGTCTTCACGGGAAAATGACGCGATGTTTTCGTTGCACCCGGGCCGTCTTCCGGAAAATGACGCGATTGTTTTTCGTTGAATCTGGGCCGGTATGACTGGAAATGATGCGATGCTTTTCGCTGCATTTGGGCCGTATTGCCCGCAAAGGCGCAATGCTTTTCATCAGGCGTGGGGACATGTACAAATGCCCATAGACAATTTCGATTGTATGGTGATGCGCCACATTTTCGACAAGCTATTGGGTTAATTATGAATAAAAGTATTTCATGACGGAAACGGAGAATGAAGTTAAGCATAATAGCGCCACGGCACACTTGATGTAGCGTAATAGCGCCTATCACGACAGGCGAACTATAAGCTACAAATTTCCTGAAGATTCAGTGTGCATCATTATTTATTATTTATTTATTTTTATTTACCCTGTTTATTGCATTTTCACGCGTGTTTTTTTTGGGTGGCACCTGGGCCGTCTTTCCAGTAAATGGCGCGATGTTTTAGTTTGCATCTGGGCGTTCTTTCCGGTAAATGGCACAATGTGTTTCGTGCATCTGGGCCGTTATGACTAAGATACTAAGTCCTGTGCCGGAAAAAAGGCCGAAGATGCAAATGAAACGCAAACTTTTGGCTCTCGTTGCATCTGGCCGTTATTAAAAATAAAAAATAGATGCTTTTCCTTGCATTGGGCCGTCGGCACGGCAAAACGAACCCGGGTTCTGGTTGGGTTAACTAACAATTCGTTAAGTTTTAGAGTGGTTCAGACATTGTTTCGTTACAATATACCACAAAACAAAAACCAAGAAATTCAGCAAATTCATTAATGAAAGTGGAAAGTGGACAAATTGAGGGGTTTTATTCGGACTGTTAAAAAAGGATAGTGGTTGTTAACTGCAGGTCGCCAATAAATAAGTTCTAGGGGGACATTTCATATCTCACAAAAAACTGAAATCATGAATCTATTTTCCTAGACGTAATCAAGATCAAGCTAGAGAGGGGAGCAGCAGACAGAGAGACAACATTTTCACCCAAACTCTTCACTGATGCTTCAAAGATGCCATCAATAAAAGGAGATTAACTGGGAAGGAAGAGGACTCAACATTGATGGTGAATATCTCTATCACCTGGATTTTGCCGACGATATTACCTGATTGCCAAGTCCCAGAGGAATTGGGAAAGCATGTAAATGACATTCACAGCACCAGCAAACGGTCGGATAAGCATGCATGTTGGAAAACCAAAGTGATGTTAAGCCACACAAGGAAATCCGAGATAACCGTAGAAGGTAAAGTCATTGAAGAGGAAACAGTTACATCTACCTTGGGAAGACCGTTGTATGGTGACGTACTGCTGAGATCTGGATAATTAGACTAGGTTGGGCAGCTGCTGCTTTGCAAACGGGAAAACATCTGAAAATAAATAAGAAGAAAAAGTGATGGAGTTAAAGAGAAAGGTGGTCAATGAATACAGTATTCCTGTTATGACATACAGCAGTGAAACATGGGCTTTGATAACAAAACGATGGAGATGCTTGCAGTGCACAGAGGAGATGGAGCGAATCATGCTGGGCATCAGACTTCAAGATAAAAAGCGAAATTGCTGGATCCGACTAGTCCTAGTAAAACTAGGACATCGAATCCATTTCTATCATTAGCACGGGCATTATCGAACAGATGATTCTCATGTCCTAGTTCGTTGTAATAAAGTGACATACGGTATTTAATGAACTCAAACTTTGCAAGGTACAGAGACCAAAATACCGCCAATACGCACTCAACATGCATTCATGTGAATTCTTGCAATGTTACATTAATGTACATACCATTTGTTTTGCCAATTTGATATAACCAAATTGTTATTTCGAGAAGAAATAGGACACAGGGATGCAAATCGTCAGGTTGCGAGAACAAATTTACTTGAAAGGATCACTTAATACACGATGCAATGGGGAAAACTGATTCTCAACATGGGGCTACGAGGAAATCCCGGCAAGAATCGCTTCTGTGTGATTCTCGTTCGAATATTTGCATCCTGGGACGGAACGATTTCTCGACCAGCAGAGTTGATGAAACCGGAAAATGAAAATTCGAGGTTAAAGGTCGTACACACGGTAAAACAAACCACCACCACCGAGGAACAAAATCGTTCCAACACAAATTCAGACGCTGCGGCCAAGCCCATACAAAAAAAGTAAAAACTTAATTTAGGCTGGAGTTATATGTGGTGAAGTGCGGCCCAACTATAATAAAAACAACAACAACAACAATGTGACCTCGTCCTTGTCCGGATTCATTCAGCATAATTTTTAGATTCTCCTAACAGTGGCTTCTGATAAAAGTGAGTAGAGAGTGCAGTTTTTAATTTTTTACTGTCACCGAGAAATGATATTACCAGCCAACGACTTTCAGACTGCAAAAAAAAAGTTTGGCCTTATCCCAAAACCGCGAGGAGGGGGGCTATAAGAATCGGATAATTTTAAAAAAAAAAAAAAAAAAAAAAAAAAAAAAACACTTTTGTTTTATTAAAAACACTGGCGACTGGAGAAATTTGTGATTTCTTGGATACAATCGGTTCTGGATGTCCATGAAATATGGCCACACACATCGATCGCTTGAGGAATGAGTGACAGGTACAGAGACGGAATCCCTAGAGACTTCTCTTCCAAAGCAAAGTACCAAAACACGCAACAAAAAAAAAACATTGGCAAGAAAACTCCCCTCGTATAATAAAAACGGCATTTAGTCAATTTATGTGAAAAGGAGCTCCACGCGCCCGGACGAGTTTTGGCTCTAGATATCCCCGCAGAGGGTGTGGCTTAGAATCTTGTCAAGGAAATATAGAATCACCGGCGAAAAAACACCGAATGCATAGTTTGCCAGCGGCGCGCGTGCTTACAATCACGTGAGAGTCCTGCGATTACTATCAACGATACGGTCTGTGAAGGTAATAATGAGCAGACCTCCCACAAAAATGTCTTTTTTTCCCGAAATAGGTAAGTGAAACTGACATCAACAATCTCAATGAATCATGGAGATAAAATGCTTCAGCGACTTGATGGGTGAGTAAAATACAAAGATAAAGATAAGTTATCCTTCGGCAACACGTTGAACTTCGCTGAGTTAAGGAAAAATGGCTAGGACATTGAAGCCAACGTGCTGTAACTCAGTATCTTAGTACTGAGTTACATGTTACTGTAATTAGGGAATCAGGATCACAGACAGGATTTACTGATATTATCGACTGCAATGCGAGTGCCAAACGTAGATGGGCAGGCCACGTTGGCTAGAATGCAGGATAACAGGTGGCCCATCAGAGTGACAGAGTGGGACCCCAAAGAAGGACAGAAAAGCCAGGACGTCCAAACCAGATGGAGAGACGAAATGACCAAAACAACTTGGCCACTTGGACAGAATGGCTAAAGATAAGAGATTTGTGGAAACATTCTAGGGAGGGTTCCTCCTAGGTGAGTGATCTAAGCCCTGATATGGAGATGGATATCATTTATGAAATTATGAATGCCACCCCATAAGCATTTGATTGTATTGTGTAATTAGTTGGTATTTGATGTTTGTTTTGATCACAACTGTTCACATTCAAAAGAAAAGCCTAACATGAAACTGGAGATCACAATGACAAATGCATAAGACAGATGGTTTTTGATTTCATTAATTTACATGTTTAACTTCCATACCATAGATTAGTGCATATTGCTTATTAGAGGTGGGTATTCAGTGCGACAGACAGATAATACATACAATATGGCATTGCAGATATCAATGAGCATTTCAAGAGATTTTGAGTTTGTGGATGTCAATGGACATGTTCCAGTTGAATGTGTTGATATGTACCAATGAGACAGTATTCTATGCTGCACATCCAAAAACCTAGTAGAAAGATTTAAATTATGTCAGCAGATTTAAACTCTAAACTGTTCTCAAGTGACATACACATCGACATTACAAATGTTATTCAGATAAAGTGTGTTCGTTCAATATATGTTGACAATGAGATTCTCATTTAACTATTCCCCCATATTTGTTAAGTTGAGGTGGTACTAAGTATTATGCTGACAATGACACAATGTTGTACTACTGCAAAGCCGAAAACCTAAAACAAAAACTACTTGGTCAGTTAGCTTTATCACGTTGTACTCATTGTCCACATCTATAGGTTATGTAGGACCATCATTTACACACCACACGCGGTATGGCCATTTTTTGACCCGTCACTGTGAACCTACCCTATGGGACCCACCCCAAGAGACATTAAAAATCTGATTAGCCCGTTTTGGTAGCTTAAATCGGATTGTAGCTGTGCAATAGGGTTGAGCGGGTGGTATACAATTCAAAAGGTAGCCCCGGAACACATTTTTACGCCCAAGAGATTGGTACTTTTATAAACCTTATTTTACACGCAACTGAATTAAAAGCTTATGCTTTAGACATAACTTGTACACTTGGCACAGATTGCCGTTAAAACTATTCATTCGGGCCTTTAACTCGTATCTACTTTAGTGTTCAAGGGGCCATAATCATAATTTCTATATGAATAAAACAGTTAAATACTTGAGATCATTGAATTAAGTGAAACGCTTTAATGGGGTTCCGGGGGTGTTAATTGGAAATAGTTTTACGGGGTGTCCAGCGGAAAGCTGTTGCAATTTTGCCTCATTTTCACATAATTCTTCAAAAAGAAGAAATTAGGTGATATTATAGGAAATTCAGGAATTTAAAAAGCTCTAACCATGCTATGAATTAAGTTCATTAAATGGAACCAAGTGCATACATACCACTTTCCTGATATGCTCAATGTTGAGGCTTTGATTTTTATTTTTTTCAAAAATCAATGAGGTTAGCGCTGAAATGGCTGGGAATGCTTATGAACGGGGTCACTGACCCCGTTTTGCACGAAATCTGTCCCCGATAGCCCTTGATATCATGAGAGGTCGGTAGGAGAGTACGTCACTTTTTTATGAGCGCCCCTGCCCCTTCCCCGGTGGTAAAACAGCTGTTGGTGTAACAGATATACGCCATGGCATAACAGACCGCTTTTGTGCAATTGTGGCCCAATAATATGGTCCGGACCATATTGTGTCCTGGAGAATTGAAATTTGAATGCACATTCTCCAGGCGCATCATGGGCAAATATGCTCCTGGAGCAGTATTTGAATTAGAATATTCCCCAGCTAATATTTATGATCCAGGCCATCATTCAAATATGGTCCTGGACCATATGGTCCAAGGGCCATATTATAGGGCCAAAATGCACACACGCGACCAGATGAGATGCAGACCTGTCTAGTCTATCACAGCGGACAGTACAGTGTGGCCATTGCCATTAATAAGCAGGATTTTTGACTAAAATTTTAAAAAAAAAACAAACAAACAAAAAAAACATTTTAGCCATGACAAAACAATTTATCGTGTTTTGTAGCCAGATGTAGCTCGAAAAACATTAGCCTTTGTCCCCGTGACCTCTTTGGGGAAAAGGAAAATTGCCACTGCGATCAAATAAAAGGCAAGGGCCGCCAAGGGCGGCTGGCGGAATTGTTGACTCGACCTGTATGAATCAATTCCCTTCTTGTTGATCTAAAAAGGTCAAGCTTAAAAACAACAT